>BQNB010191436.1:0-11698 GCA_026074375.1 Tanacetum coccineum | reverse complement strand
GAGTTATCATTAGCAAGTTGAATTTCATCTCTTATTTAATTGAGTACAAGCAACTCGCTATCCTTTAGCGAGTTAAAGAAGATGTTATTTTATTATAATATTTAACCCTCTATTTCAAATTTTCTATTTTGGTAGCGAGTTAAGTACTTGTAGTAAAATATTTCAGCGAGTTGTCTGCAGCTAGTTATGTAATTTGTCAAATATCTTTGGGTCAACTCATTCCAAGGTTAACTTCCCTTTGAGCAATTCTCCCAACTAACATCATAAATCTGTATGTATGTCCTGCTGTTGGATCTACTTATGCAGATACTATGGCTGACATGAACATGCATGCGAATGATATTCCTGCTGAACAAGCCCCTGCTATCGCACCACCAACCAGGACGAATGATTAAATTTTTCCGTTGAGCAAATGGGTGCCCATCGACAAGAGTAAATGCGTACTTGATGTATAGAAGTCTCAGAGGAATCCTATCTTCCCGATTGCTGTGGCCTTATTGAAAAACACAAATTTCTTCAGGGCCTTCACGGCATCCTCTACGATTCTTGCTATCTACATTCAGCAGTTTTGGGATACCATGTGCTTTAATTCATCTACTGGGTTATACAGCTGTCAGTTGGATGAGCAATGGTTCAATCTCCATAAAGATATTCTCAGAGATGCACTCGATATCACTCCAACCAACGATGACAATCCTTTTGTGGCTCCACCTTCGAGTGATACAGTTCTTGAATATGTCAACACTTTGGGATACCCTAGTACACTCAGGAGCGTGTCTGTAATGTCTGTTAATGCTCTCTATCAACTATGGAGAGCCATCCTGTCCATGATCAACATGTGCCTTATAGGTAAAACTGCTTGATATGACAGACCAAGACATCCTGTGCTTCAGATCCTTTGGGGTATCATTCATAGCTCTAACATTGACTATGCTGAAAGGATTTGGGAAGAGTTTGTTCAATCCATACAAACCTTTCTTACAGACAGGAAGAATCTAGATACAGCTTTACGCGGAAAGAAGAAGACCGTTCATCTGCTTATCCCAAGTGTTAGGTTCACCAAATTAATCATTCATCACCTAAAAACGAA
Organism: Tanacetum coccineum; assembly: GCA_026074375.1. Classification (NCBI taxonomy): domain Eukaryota; kingdom Viridiplantae; phylum Streptophyta; class Magnoliopsida; order Asterales; family Asteraceae; genus Tanacetum; species Tanacetum coccineum. Next base: position 10,608 of record BQNB010191436.1, on the reverse strand, counting down.
GCACAACATACATCCAAGAATTGATTCGGCACTTCACTACTCACATGAGGAAAATGTTCTGAACACCCTCAGGTATGTTGGAAAGGATGGTAGGGAAATATTTGGTATGCCAATACCTGATGCTCTTCTCACTGATGAGATTAAAGGAGCACCCTACTTCAGTGGATACCTAGAGCATGTTGCTGAGTATTAACATTATCTGGATGAATAACATGATAAGGTAGAAGAGGAAGAAGCAGCAACAGAGTCTCCTAAAGCTACCAAGGTTACTAAACCCAAGGCAGCTAAGGTCAAAAAACCTGCTGGTGACAATGCTACCAAACCCACCTCTACTCTAACACCCAAAACTAAACCAGCACCCACTCAACCATCAAAAGTTGTTCCAGAAAAGAAACAAAAACTGGTTAACGAAACTCTTGATGAACCCTCACCAGCAAAATGATCAAAGGGTGGACTAGTAGGAAAAAGGCGCAAGCCTAAAAGTCCACTCAGGTTGGTTGATGAACCTAGTGATGAAGGTGTTCCGGTTGAGGAACATGCCTATAATGAGGAAGAAGCAAACATTCAACAGGCTCTAGAGCTAAGTCTACAGGATCAAGAGGAACGAATCCAATAACCAGCTCGTTCGGTGGTAATTAGGGAACCTGACTCTGGGAGACTTCAACCTTTTCCAGAGGTATAAGGAAAGGGAAAAGAGAAAGTCATTGAGGAACAAGCTGCTTATGATCTTCTCACCCTTCAGACTCTAAAGAAGAAGAGCCCTGCAGATTAATTTATCTTTTAGAGGCGCACTCCTATGCCTACTAAGGCCTTTGGACATGCTGAATCTCCTTCCTTAGATGCAAAACTAGCTCTGACCGACAGTGAAACGGAATCTGATAACGAAGTGCCTAAGATCAATACTAGAGATCAAGATGAAGACTAGGCTGGACCAAACCCTGGTAATCAAGATGAAGGCCAGGCTGGACCAAAACCTGGTGATCAAGATGAAGGCCAGGCTGGATCAAACCCTGGTGATGCTGCGGAATCTCAACCTAAATCAAGTCATGTGGTTCCTGCTGGACCAAACCTTAAACACATAGACTTGGAGGCCACTGATGCTTTAACTCAAAAAAAAAATCTGAGCAAATAGATGAGGAGTTTACCACAACTGCTTACCCAAATGTTCAGGAGAACTTTAAGCTGTCAACTGAAGATCAGGTGATTCTTGAAGAACCTGCAAGCTTCTCTGGAACCCTATCTTCTCTACAAAACCTCAAAAAAGATCTCAGCTTTACTGATCAGTTCTTCATGGAGAAGCCACAGGAAGAAGAGCCAGGGAAAACCAATGCTGAAGTAGAGGTTCAATCAATGGTTTCGGTCCCCATTCATCAAGACACCTCCTCGGTTCCTCCAATGACCACTCTGGTTATTGATCTTACAATGTCACAATCTGACTCTCCTCTCCCAACATCAACAGCAACAATCTCAACAATCACGACAACAACAACCACTCTTCTACCACCACCACCTTAACCACAACAAAGCATCACAGATCCAATTTTAGTAAAGCGCATAGGTGAACTCGAACAACATATGGTGGATCTAATATAAAACAACTTAGCCATGGAGGAAAGGTTGGACAAATAAGGGACCCGGCTATACAACTTGGAGAATCTCAATATCCCCCATAAGGTGAGCCAAGCAGTGGATGAGATAGTCACTAATGCAGTAGACCGGGCAATGCAAGCTCCACTTCGAGCTCGCTTCAGGGATCTGCCCACTGTTGATATAAAGGAAATTCTTCAACAACGGATGTTTAAAGATAACTCTTACAAGGCTCATGACGTTTACAATGACTTGTATGTGGCTCTGCAGAAGTTATTAGAGTTAGATTATTCAAATCAACGTCTAGCTGATCAGGAGGAGGCTCGTAAAAAGAGAAGACAGAGACGTGACGTACCAAGAACTCCTTCTGGGTCTCCACCTTCATAGCCACCTCCTCCACCTCCTCTAGCAGGCGCATCTGGTGCTCTAGGTACTTTAAGAGCATCAGGGTCTTCTTAGTTGCCGCCACCTCCCCCTCATTCATCTACTGGTACATCTAGATCTACTCAGGAAAAAGGCAGTAAAGCTCCAAGTTCTTCCAAGACGACAGCCTCAGCATCATAATCTATGGCTTGGACTACATCTGACACTAGATATAAGTCAGCTAGCATCTTTGGGGCTCAAGAGCTATCTCCTACAGACTCTTTGATGCAAGATGATTCCATTCTTAACGAGCAAGTACATTTGTCTGATGATGAAGATTCCGGGAATGATCACCTACCAAAAGATGACTCGAGAAAAGATTGGTGGAAACCACTATCTGAAGAGGAAAGACCAGCGACTCCTAAACCAGCTTGGATCATTCCTTCTTCCAATGTGTCAGGTATAGAGAACAACTGGGCTTCTGCGTTGGTTTCAACTTATGAAACCCCTGCTGAGAACTCATTGCTTGCAAAGACTGGAGACATGACGACTTTCATGAACTGGTACTGCCGACAAATGAACAAGACCAAGCTTACACAAGCAGATTTTGAAAGCCAGGCTTACGAAGTTATTAAAGCTTTCTACCCGGATGTCATTCACCTTTAGTTCCAGATGGAGGAGTGTCACAAGATGCTCACATATCAGGTTGACTGGACAAATCCGGAAGGAGACCAAGTCAGATTCGATGTCAAAAGACCACTGCCCCTCGGTGGTCTTCCAGGTCATGAAACTATTAAAACACATTTCTTCTTTAATAAAGACTTGGAGTATTTAAGATATGCCAACAAAGGAAGCAGTCCCGCACTATCGATTTCCAAGATGAAGGTTACTTGTTATCCTGACTTTGGTCTTGAACTGCTGGTGCCAGAGTAGATGTGGATTGAAGATGTGTGCACCTATAATATAAGTGCCAAATATGGCATCCCCCACTGGTGGTTTAATCGACAGAAGTTCTATATTGAAAGAAATTATTCTTCGTCGCGTCGAAAAGAAGTTAGAACACACATGCGGATTCTCAATGTTGTCAGAATTAAAGCCTACTCAAGATACGGGTATGACTACTTGAGCAAAATTGTCCTCCGCAAAGCTGATTTCCAAGAACACATGATTGCTAAAAAGGATTTCAAGAACCTAAATCCATTGACTTTGAAGACCTGAATCTGCTTCTTCTGCAAGGTCATCTCGATCATCTTCCTGGTTCAGACAAACGGATGCTATATACTACTGTCAAGTTATGGACCCAAAAGTTAGTGATTCGATAGCGAGTTGAAGATTTTCAACTCGACATTGAAAGCTACCAGACGCAGTTGAACCTCACTAAACCAGGATGGGATGCTACAGGCTACGAATTCAAGCATGATTATACCATCATTGAGTCTCCTCGAGTAGTAGTATTCCTGGTTAACAAAAATGAACGAAAGATCATGATGTTCAACGAAATATACAAGTTCAGTGATGGAACATTGACACGTATTTTGGAAGCATTGGATTACAGAGTCAAAGAATTTAAGGTCAAGCGGCTCAATCTGAGTATGAATACGCGATTCTAGACTCAAAAGGACGTGACAAGGAGCAAAAAGTTCATAGCGGCTATTGAAAAGTGACTGAAGACAAGAAGGATCTACCGGAACCTGGAATGCTTTGTTGGTGGACGTGTTCATGATATTGACTACAGGCTTCTTCAGAGAATGGAATGATATCTTCATTCCCTTTAAAAGGTCAATATCCTGTGTATTATATTGTAAACTTTGTACATTATATAGTAGTGTAGTAATCAGTGTTATGTGTCAGTTTATGAAAATTTTCATGAGTTTCTCGTTAAACTCTAAATTATTTTTATACCCATCATAACTGACACAAACAGAATCCCTCATTAATTAAGGGGGAGCATATATAGGTTCTAATACCGGCTTGTATTTAATCAGACCACATCTTCTCCCAAAATTTTCTAACTTATTTAAATCAATTAAGATCCTAAATCTTAAAGGGTTTGAAATTTTTGATCAGGGGAAAGAATGTGATTTAAATATTAAATCTGATAAAAAAAAAGTGATCTATTAAGACTCCAGCAGGTACTCCTCCCTCCATGTACCAAACAATTTTGATTATCGACGCACTTGTTGAGGGGGAGCGTTTCTAAATAATTAAAACAATCAAGTTACAATGGCTTTGATATCTATATCACAAGTACCTTGATTGATTTTTTCAACTGGATTTATGGAAAAGTGAATTGTAACAAAAGATCGACCTTGTACTTACTTTATCAGAGTTATAAGGATGGTAAGGATAGGCACATGTTCCCATGATCATGCCAGATTCGGAGGAATCTACCCAGGGACAATCCACTAGTTAATGTAGAAGTCCTTAGGTATGATTACAAAAGGAGTAATGTGAGAATAAGGGAATAGTACGAATTAAGATAGAGCTAGTACTGGAACATACCTAACAAGGTTCTAGTAATGAAGTGTCGGTAAGAACTGAAGGGGTTGAAGAATGAAAAAGAAATGTTAAGATGAAGGGTGAAAAGAAAGCAGCCCTCCTTAAACATTACGCAGAAACTGGGTTACTACATATGCTGTCAGAATCACATGGTTGATTGCTGACATTGAAGACAAGTATCATGGACCTAGTGATATGCTTCACAACCCTCCCTAGCCACTTAAGATACCTAAAAGGATTCTTGTTTTATTTCTCACGAAGATCAATACATTTCTATCATCTCCCTCACTCTAAGTTAGAAGATATTGAAAAGGTGGCAGACTGCTCCAGCCTCCATCTACTTAAACCAAAAAATGCACTATAGAGTCTAGAGCCATGAGATCATTCATAAATCTCGTTAGGACACTAATACAAACTATGCTTGCTCATCACACACTATGATAACTAGTAAGATATTAAGAGTCCTTCGCATTATCCTCGTGGTATTGCCAGAACATCCGAGTGATACGAAAGTACTCATAATGAAGATTGAAATCCTTCTAGAGCCAACATCAAACATGTTCTTGATAGGTAATATGTGAGATCCATTATGGATCAAACTTGTGACAAATGGAAAGCAACAATGGTGTGATTCTTTATGAATCAAACTTGTTCCAGGCAGTGAATTGACAAATAGTTTTTGGAAAACCTCTTGATGTGCTCAACAACTGATTTTCGAGCACATTAAATGTGCATATCTTTCAAAACTAATGTGTTTCTGATGAAATTTGATTTTATGTTATAAAACCTTTGATGTGTCACAAAAACTCTTTTCTGAGTGACACGCAACTGACTTTCAAATCAATTTCTCATTAATCAGTGGGTTCTTAATTCACTGGTTCACTCACTCCGTGCTTTTTTTACTTTGAGACACTTCGGTTTGAGAACGGCTAGCGCAGCTGCAAAACCCTATCAAGGAGATTCTTTGAAATTCTATCTGATCACAGGCAGTATTTATACTGATTAACGGGGAACCATGGTTCTTGCAACTGTATTCAACGAGAGTGAACAAAGACACTTTCGTTTGTTTATTACTAACATATATTTGAAGGAATCCCAGACGGTAGCAGCTGCTGGCAAGAGACATGTCAATTTACAACCCCATGCTCACACTTAATATTCCTAATCAAAGACATCATGATAACTGAAATACCTATAACACAACTTCCACAAATCTAATGCATGCTATCATGATCCAAAAAAGTGTGAGCATGCCGGTCCGAAGGTCACAACATCACATGGAGGCATTACTACAACAAGGATGATTAAGAGATTTACTGTGGCTGATGATCTCAAAGAAAGCTCAAAGATCACACAAGTCAAAGGAACTAAGTTTAAAGATCACTACATTATGTACAAAGAGATCAAAGCATAAAGAATCAAAGACTACGAGCTGAACACAAGATCAAGATTACTGAGCTTAATTTAGTATTTTTCTGGGGTAACCTCCCTTAGGGGGAGATTTTTAGATGTTAGAAAAAGACTCGGTCACCCCGTGTATTTTACCGTTTATTGTTGCTCGTAGTTAAGTAGTTAATGTATAACATTCGGTAATGGGCCGGGTATTAAACCTAACATGTAAGCCCACTACCAAGGCCTTAAGGCCAGTTTTTGTTGTAACTATATATGCCTCTTCCATGACTTGGAAGAGGTGGGTTAGTCATTTACATAATACAACTTCATTTTCTCTCACTAAAGAGTTCTCTCTCACTTTCTCTCTCTAGACTTAGCTAATCCACTTGTCATCTGATTGTGTTATGATTTCCAATATCCTACACCTACATTTAATGGAAGACCTACCTTTGCTAATCTAATGTACCTTAAAAAGGCTCAATATGAGATACCATGTTTGTATGAGATCCCACATGAACAACCTGATCCTGCAAACAGACATTTGATTAAGTAGCTTATTCAGTTAAAGCCTTAGAAAGCTTAACTGAATTTATACTAGCTTATTAGGTAACTAGAAGCTTATAAGTGAAAATCTAGAATTATGGTTTTACAATTTAGCATATAAGTAAAACAGAATTTAACAACACAGTTTTAAAAGGAAATTGCAATTTTATTAATGATAAAAGAGTTACAAGGCTTTGAAAAGAAAATACAATAATTAATGTTGACAATAAGCTAAAGCTATTCTAATAAGCTACTAAATTAAACTAAGCTAGATGATCCAGAATGCCTATGTGTGAAATCCAAGCCTCTATTTATAGCCTGAAGAAGAAGGATCTAGAGCCTAAGGAGCGTCCTTGAAGCATTTCATCTCCACCCTTGAATCATAATCGCCTTAGATCAATTAATCATAGCCCTTGATTGCCTCCACGTGTATTCCACCAATCATTGTGCTTAGGATCGCCAACGTGGCTTTAGTGAATGTCAAAGGTGTCAGCACAAGGTCTTCTATAAGGGATTTGCATGTGTATGGGGAATGATTAACCCTGTGTGAGTTAAAATGGGAGGGAAGGTAAAAATGAAAGAGATGTACAGTGTCCTTTGACCCGTGTTTTGACCCTGTGAGTTATATCGTTTTGACTTGGGCTTAGGGATGGGGTTTGGGCTTTTGTTTATTAACTTAGGCCAGGATAATGCATAAGGATTTAGGATATGGATTTTGGACTAAGGGTTTATAAAAGGCTTTGGTTTATAGGTATACATCTTAATGGGCTGACCCGGCCCAATAAAATGGATACGGGTTGGTCCATTTAAAAATGTATACGCCTTCGGCTTCAATTTCACATACTCTTTCATTCCCGTGCTCAGTTTTGTCCGTTTTGCTTCATTTTTGTCTTTTTTGTGACATATCCATACCTGCAAGACACAATTCATGAAATACACATATACAATGCACTTTTTAATGTATTTTTGGTCATTATTGGTCTTTTTAGCTCATTTGATTAGGTAAAAGGTATATGTATTTAAGCACATACCACATATCTTCTCGATCAAACTACTTATAACACAATTATTTCTTTAAACTTCAATTTTTTTTGCCCATTGCTTATATCTTCTCCTTTTTCATATACTTAAATTGACCTTACACTTTCTCCCTAAATATACTTATATCTTTACCTCTTTCATATTTGGCCAATACTAAGCTTATATTTTCTCCCCCTCATGATGATTATGATCCATCGTGAGCATCATGATCATATAAGCTTTAAAATAAGCTCTGGGTGAAGAATATTCTTTAAAGTCTATGAAATTGAAATCGAAATCATTTCTTTCTCTCTGTTGTTGTATGTTGTAGAAGATGAAATGGAGAATTATCAGAGTAAGAACCATCTTCTACATTAACCATGAAGTTCATACATCACAAGATCATGCTTTGAAAGTTTCCGATGAAATATTTGAAAAATATGATCAAGCAATATCTCGATGATAAGGATATGGAAATATGATCATAAAATCCAAAAAAGCATTGATCTCGTGAACTTAGTGTTGTGTTACCCTGGGAAACACATAACCACTAGATCATATAGATTACTAGTTAACACTTATTTGAATCATTAAGCAATCATTTTCAAATGAGTGACCTACGTTTAGCGTTGGCATGGCGTTAGCACTGGTAGGATTTCCATTCAATCATTGTGAATACTATTTTATAGTATCACTCCATAATGTTCCGGCAATGTCACAAAGAGATATATCATTATACCTTTTGTATCATTGATGTTGAATACAAACATACTTTTGTGTCCTAAAGATATTTTTATTAAATATCGAAATGAGAAGTTGATAGATTATGCGTTAAATCTTCGTGAGAAAAAAACAAATACTTTTTGAGAAGTACTTGAGTGGCTAGGAGGGGTTGGGCATTTGCATAACTGGGTCCATGATGTCTACTTCAATACCAGAAATCAACAAATAAAATCCGATAGCATATGAGTTGACCCGGTTTCTATCCTAGTTTAGGAGAAACACCCTTCATCTTTTCTTATAAGCCTCTCACTTTTCAAATCCAACTATTTTCTTTGCTTATAATACAACTCTTCTTCATCAAACTCCATCACTTAGACCTAACTTTCCTAAACTGGAAGGAAGACTCCGGGGTAGATCAATTCCGGTTCTGGAAGATCATAGGAGTATTTTGGGAGTAACTAAATAACACTGTGCAACTCAATCAACATACGCTGAGATAATTCCTTTAGAAAGAATGTTCATGAAAACCATGATGAAAATCTGAAATCGTATCATGAGATTTTAATAATATTAAGAAAATGTAGAATAATCACTCTATCTGTTTTTGTATGCGGTGTTATTTCTTTTCTTGCATATTTTTCTCTTTTTCTTTTCATGTGTTGTTCTTTCTTTTGAAGCACATGACATATACTTTCATTTTTTCAAGTATAAGATTTCTCAATTCTCTCTTTCTATTTTTTTCTCACAAATCTCTCTTTTTATTTTTCATCATTCTCACTAACATCATATGAAGAAGAAAATTTTGATCTTTGAAAGTTTTCAATCATTGTAAAGACACTCCCCTTTAACATACGTCGAGAAACATTTTTAACATGAAGCTAAAAACGTAAAAATACAGATATGTTAAGATTAAATGAAAACAATTTACTATTTCCTTGTCGAGAAACATTTTTAACATGAAGCTAAAAACGCAAAAATACAGATATGTTAAGATGAAATGTAAACAATTTACCATTTTGTTAACTTTCTGAAAACTTTTTCAACAAACATACGGACACTCCCCCTTGAAAAATACCATATCTTCGCTAAAACCTTTATGAGGGAGTTCCTCTTTGCATTTCTGAGTCCTTTATTTCTTTAGACACTTTTTACAAAGATTACATCGATTTTAAGACCTTTTAAAATTGATTTTATCTTGAAAGTACCACATTTTAAAATTCAAATCAATTATAACTCATCAACTTGAGATCATTGACTTTTTTGACAACTTGATTTTATCTTTTAAGTACCACATAAAGATTTTGAAAAAAAATATTTATCAATGACTCAAGTCAAAGAAGACTTCTTTTCTTTTTCAAAGAAAAATGCACTGACGCGTACATTTTCTTTTCTTTAAAGCACGGGTTGTAATCTGAAATGATTACAAGCCATCATTTTAAGCTCGGGTTTCATACTGAAATGTATGAAAGCCATTATAAAAACCAAAAATCTTTTTGTCTTTTCTAAAATTTTTATAAAAGAAAATCTTGTTTTTTATTTTTTTTAAATTTTTATAAAAGAAAATCTTTTAGAATTTTCTATCAAATTAAACAACTTTTGGTACCCACTTAAGCACGTTGCTAACGTGTTTACCATATTTGGAGAACCAAATGTAAGTTGCGTCAATTTGATGCATAGAGGTTGAATTCCAAGGAGATTTGATACCCGGTGTTTCATTTTGAAATAGCTTTCTTGGAACCAACGGAGACTTAAAACTCTTCTCATTTGTCCATTTTGACTTATAAAACCTTGATGTTTCATTAGGAGTTTTAAAACTTTTCAAAGGTGTAAACACCGTTTTGAATCTCGGTGTTTCATTCAATGTTTTAACCCTTGAGGTGGATGAAGATTTCCATTTATTGTTGAAACTCGGTGTTTCATTGTGAAAAATTCTTTTCGAAATGAATGAAAACCTTACATCTTTCACCCTTTTCAAAACTGAATCATTTCTTTTACCCATTGAAAACATTTCAGCCCTAGAATACTTGAACAGTTTAGAAATGTTTCCCCCCTTTCTTTTTCAGATTTGTTTTGAACTTTCATTTTTCTCATGATTTTGAGAAGCAAATGTTTCGGATGAATGTTGTTTCTTCAAATACTTCCTATCTTTTTGCAAAGAATAAGTAGGAAATTGAGAAACAATATTTTTCTGTTTTATTGAATCAAACAATCTCTTGTATTCATTGTTCTCTTTTTCAAGTTTTTTACAAAAAATTTCATGTTTTTCTTTCAACACATTATTTGATATTCTCAAATCATTGTTTTCTTTTTGCAACGAAGTGTAATTTTGAGATGCCAACTGCGATTTTAATAAAGCATTCTCTTTTTCAAGATTTGTAAAATACGTCTCAAATTTATTAGTTCTTTTTGAAAGCTCTATTTTGACATCATCAAAATCTTTGACTCGTTGTGCTAAAACTTTTTCCAACTTTAAAATCTTAG
>BQNB010191435.1:0-11698 GCA_026074375.1 Tanacetum coccineum | reverse complement strand
AACATGGAAACAAGGTTATGCTCTTTCACTCAAAGTATAAATTCAAACAGCCAAAACTCAGATCTCGTTGGCTAGGACCATACGTAGTTAAACATCAATATCCATCTGGGTATGTTAAACTCTCTAGAAAAGATGGAAAAACATTTATTGTTAATGGCCATCGACTCAAACTATATCGCGAAGAAGAAGATTATAATGACCAAAGGGAAGCAGTTACTCCCTTCTTTCCCAAAAAATGACTCACCAAGTTCGAGTCTAGCTAATGACTCTCTTAAAAATTAAGCGCTTCTCGGGAGGCAACCCGTGCTTCACTTAAGTGTGGAGGAGTCCCTCCTCCATTCTTTCATTATTTATTTTCTAAAAAAACAACAAAAATATTTCTTTTTGTGTGCTTTTGTATTTACTTTTATGCAGGTTATATAGCTTAAAGATTTGGAAAATTATAAAGTCTGCTCAAGGATAGCTCTTTCTATGCCTCAGGAAGTACCGTTTTCCCTTAATTTTCCTTATTTTATCTCTATTATCAGTTATCACATTCAGGGCAATGTTCAACTTAAGTGTGGATGGGAGCCAAATAGGAAAAATTAATCATATCCCTCCATGTTTGCCCTGACAAAATTTTTACCAATTGATACTTTTAATAAAAATCTTAATATATATGCTTTCAAAAAATTAAAAAATTCTCTTAGTAAGGCAAATCCAACCAAATTGACACTATAGCTAGCACAACCCAGTCCACTAAATTGTGAGAATTATAAGCCTTTAGAATATTCGGGTACCCACTTTTAGTACCTAAGAAATTGATGCCTTTAGCTTGTTCGAGTTAAGGAATGAGCAATCATATGTATCTATTCCATCATTATGGATGTGTATATGTGGTTTTGTCACCTTTTCTGGAGCAATGGTATTGGTTTATAATTATTATGCGTGAGTCGGTAATTTAGAAGCTCTAGAACTTGTGCTTGATCATCATTTACTAGACCGAAGCCTGATTAATCATATGCTATGAATCTCGCAAGTTCCTGTTCTTGCATGTACTCCATTTGGTGCTAAGTTGGTGAAATACCTAAGTAAAGAAGTTAAGTTGAAAGATGAAGTTCTATACCAAGCCTTAGTTATTATAATGAAAAAGAAATATGTGTAATATATATAGAAGTTCAAAGAAATAAAGGCTTAAGTTCCGACACATGAAAATTAGTATATGTTCTCACTTCAGTATCAAGTTCCACCCTTCGGTCAAGTTTATGTGTCAAGTACAAGCCTATGGTAGTTGTTAATTTATAGACAAAATCATATGATAAGAGGTGAAATAAATCCCTATGTAATCATGTATCTGCAGCACTCGCTTTTTGTGTTTAGATCCTCAATGTATTCCTAGAGCAAGAAAAATGTGCTCGATGAAAAAAAAAGTTTTGTGCCAGCCTTAGTTATCGTAGTATCTTCCCAAAAAAAGAAGAAGTTCAAAGTTTAAGGCAAAGTTTTGGCACATGAAATCAAGTATCTGCTACTCACCCTCATCATTATCACATTTTGCCTCTTTGAGATTTTTGTCTAGGTGCTCACGCCGCAACGGACATGTTTATGTGATTAATTAACAAGCCTATGGAAAGCAGTCTAGATTATGTCTGTCAAAATGAGTGTTTTCTAAATATATTAAACCCATATCAGAGTGCAAGAGTGAAATTAAAATCAGAACTAAAAACTAATGTTCCAGAAAAGGCGACAAAACCACATATACACATCCATAACGATGGAATAGATACATATGATTGCTCATTCCTTAACTCAAACAAGCTAAAGGCATCAATTATCTTGGGTACCAAAGGTGGATACCCAAATATTCTTATAGGCTTAGAATGCTTACAATTTTAGTGGAGTAGGGTGTGCTAGCTATAATGTCAATCTGGTTGGATTTGCCTTACTAAGACCATTTTTTTATTTTTGAAAGACTTTTTTTTCATAAAATATTACTCCCTCCGTCCCAAATTTATTGTCCCCCGACAAAAAATATACAGTTTAAGAAAAGTGCATTTATTACTGCTTTCTCTTTCTTACTTTTTGACATAATGACAGTTTTACCCTTAGCTAATTAATTAAATTCTTCTTTAAAGTTTGTAATAATTATTTCAAGCAAGGGTAATATAGTAAACTTGATTAAACTTCCCTATTCATTTTTAGTAGTGGACAATTAAATTGGGACATCCCAAAAAGGAAACGTGGACAATAAAAATAGGACGGAGGGAGTAGTTGGAAGAAATTTTTGACAGGGCAAACAAGGAGGGATATGATTTTTCCTATTTGGCTCCCCTCCACACTTAAGTTGAACATTGCCCTCAATGTGATAACTGATAATAGAGATAAAATAGGGAAAATTAAAGGAAAACGGTACTTCCCGGGGCATAAGAATATGTATAGCTGAGAGCTATTCTTGAGCAAACTTCATAACTTTCCATTTCTTTAAGCTAAATTTCCTGCATAAGAGTAAACAAACAAATGCACACAAAAAGAAAATATTTTTGTTGTTTTTTTAGAAAATAAATAAAAGATATTAGTAGAAGAATGGAAGAGGGGCTCCTCCACACTTAAGTGAAGCACGGGTTGCTTCCCGAGAAGCGCTTAATTTTTAAGAGAGTCGTTAGCTAGACTCGTACTTCGAGAGTCATTCTTTTGGGAAGAAGGGAGTAACTACTTCCCTTGATTCATTGTCTTCTTCATGATATAGTTTGAGTCGATGACCATTGACTATGAATGTCTTTCTATCTTTTCCATAAAGTTCAACATATCCAATATATCGATGTTTTCACTATATAATGTCCAACATTGAGATCTAAGTTGTGTTGTTGTAAATTTGTACTTTGGAGTGAAATAGCAACACTTTGTATTCCTTATTTGAATTTATTTCTCATTCTTAACTTTTATGTCATGCCAGACTTTGGTTCTTGCTTTGTACAAACGAGAGTTTTCATATGCTTGATGTCTAAGTTTCCGGGTCTAACTCGTGTAATTGAAACATTCTTTTCTCACCAGCAACGATGAGATTTGGGTTACAATTCTCCAGAGCCCAGTATGCACGTGTTTTAATTTCAAATGGTAATGATAGTTTTTTTCCATAACTATTTGTAAGGTGAGGTACCGGTAGTGTTTTGTAGGCATGCAAAAAGCCCCAGAGCGTCATCGAGTTTTCTAGACGAAATAGCAGGGTTGATCTTTAACAGATTTTTCAAGAATCTTTAAAGCTCTGTTCCGTGTTTCACTTGACCAATGTTTTGAGGAGAAATGATGTGGAGAAACGGTGGTTAACTCCATATCTTTTCATGGTTCTTTCCATTATTTTGTTGCAGAAGTGAGTTCCTCTGTCGCTGATTAGAGCTTTGGGCATTCCAAAACGGCAAAATAGCTTTTTCAAGAAGCTGATAACTACTCGGGCATCATTGGTTGGTAAAGCCTAAGCTTCAGCCCATTTATATACGTAATCAACACGACAAGAATTATTTCAAACTTATATGGATTCTCGGGAATGTCCCATAAATTCGATACCTCATATGTCAAAAATTTCACATACATGGATGTTGTTAAAGGACATCTCAACAGTTTTTGAAAATATTTCCTATTTTTATGGCAAGCATTACATAAGGCAGACTAACAGAAAATGAGCTTCTTTGATGATTGTTGGCCAGTAGAATTCTGAGTCAAGGACCTTTTTAGCAGTTACGTTGGGTCCATAATTTCCACCGTTGGTGCCGGAGGTGACATATGATCTAAGATAGTTTGAGTTTTGGTCGTAGATTATACAGCTCTAGACCATACAATCAGAACATGCTTGAAGAGGTAAGGTTCCTCCCAAAAGTAGTGTTTGATGTCAGAGAAGAATTTATTCTTTTGTTGGTACGTCATCCTTTTATATAATATCACCAACCAGGTAGTTTGTAAAGTCTGCGAACGAATGTTCATCTTTGATATAGATTATCAAAAGAGTTTCTATAGGAAAGTTATCATCGACTTCACTGTCATCGCTTGTTTCATCATTTTCAATTCTGGATAAGTGATCAGCATCAACATTTTCTATTCCCTTTCTATCCTTGATTTCTATGTCAAACTCTTATAGGAGTATGATCTATCGAATAAGGCGTGGTTTAGCATCTTGCTTCTTGATAAGTCCCTTAGAGCTGAATGATCGGTGTGAACAATAGTTTTTTTTAGAGAAAAAGAATAGGATCAGAATTTTTCAAATGGCAAAAACTATAGCCATAAGTTCTTTTTTCAGTTATGTAGTAATTTTTGTTGAGCGGGATAAAGTTTTTTACTTGCGAAGTAAATCGGGTAAAGTTTTTACCGATATTTTGAACTATAAGACGACTCCTACAGCGAAATCACTTGCATCACCCAAAGTTCAAATGGAAGAATTCCAGTTTGTTCTTTATGATCATAGGAGCACATGTGAGTATTCCTCTTTTAACATAAAGATCGAATTCTTTTTTGACATTCATCATCGAATTCAAATGGAGTATCTTTTTCAAGCAGTTTAGTTAAAGGTCGAGAAATTTTTGAGAAATCTTTAATGGAACGTCGATAGAAACCGGCATGTACGAGAAAGCTTCTAATACCTTTAATAAACGAGGGGGTGGAGGTATGAGATTTACGTCCGATTTTTTGCTTTTGTCGTTTCAAGTCTTGTACTAGACACCTTGAGTCCGAGCACAATTCTTCTTTGACATGAATTGACATTTTCCTAATTTTAGGACAAGATGGAGGCATCTTTAAACAACCCTGGACATTTATCAAGGTTGTTTAAGCATGTGTCAAAAGAGTTCCGAATACATAAAAAGTCGTCCATAATACTCGACGATTCATCGATCATATCGTGAAGATTACCAACATGCACTTTGGAAGTGTGGTGCATATACATAGACCGTAAGGCATTCGCCTATAAGCGATGACCGAAAGAACATGTGAATGTTGTTTTCTCTTGATCACTAGGATCGATAGGAATTTGAAAATATCCAGAAAAACCATTAAGGAAACAGAAATATTTATTTCCTGCTAGTCTTTCTAGCATTTGATCCATAAACGGTAAGGGAAAATGATCTTTTGCAGTTGCTTCATTGAGTTTACGATAGTCGATGCATACTTGCCAACCCATAACGGTTCTTGTTAGAACAAGTTCATCATTTTCATTTGTGACAACTGTAATACCACCTTTCTTTGGTACACAGTGAATAGGACTAACCCAAGGACTATCAACAATTAGATAAATAATACTGGTATCCAAGAGTTTTACATTTCACTTCTATAACAACTTCAGTTGCATGTTTGGATTTAACTTCTTTTTTTTTGGACAACGGGTTTTCTTATCATCCAGAAGTTTGTAATCTTGTGTATGGCAGAATGATGGGCAATGCCAGGAATGTCAGTTGTTTTCCAAGCAAAGGCTTGCTTGTGCTTTTTATGGACATATACAAGTTTGTTTTTCTTTTCTTTGGTAAGCTGAGATGATATGATAACAGGAAGAGTTGTTTCTATTTAACTTGAATTACTGCATCAGCAGTGTGAAGAAATGGTCGTCCCAAAATGATGGGAACTTTACTATCTTCTTCCATTTTGAGAATAAAAAAATTGGCAAGAAAGGTGAATTTACCAACTTCAACGAGCCATAATTTTTAGTGCTATTTCCAACAGGTATTGGAAGATCTATCAGCTAATCTTACGCCTTTTTGGTAGGTTTTTTTAAGAGTTTCGAGAGATAGTTTTGGCATATAACAATAGGCATAAGGTTAATGCTAGCACCAAGATCGGCTAAGGCATTGCAGGAAAAGGTTTTGTTAAAATTACATGGAATAAGAAAACTTTTGGGATCTCCGAGTTTGGGTGGAACTTTATTTTGGATCATTGTCGAACTTTCATTGCTTAGAAAAGCGGCAGAGATTTGTTTGATTTTGTGTTTATTGCTTATGAGTTCTTTGAAAATTTTTCCATAGTTAGGCATTCCGGCTAAGATGTCAATAAGAGGTACATAGATTCAGACGGCGCATCATCATGATCCCAAGAAATTTATCGTATTGAGCTTCCATATTTCCCTTTCTTAAAGATATCGAGGATACGTAATTTTTGGTTTTGTAGGTTTAGGTAACTGGGTTATTCTTTAACTGTTTTCGGATTTTTGAGTCTTTGGTTGTGGTGTAGGTCTTCGTCTTCATCATCGCTCGGAAGTTGATATGTTTTCATTATCTTTTGCTGATCCTTTTGGGATTAATGGTGGGTTTGTAGGATTTTACCAACAACTTTTATACAACATCACATGATCATATGCGAATTGTAGTGGTTATAGGCTTTAGAGTTATTCCTTTTAGGTTTGGTTGAGTGTTACTTGAAGAAGACCCCAGAAGTCGCCCCGATTGCTTGTCACAAGTCTATTGAACTAATTCTCAAGATTATGATTGAAGCTGATGATTTTTGGCTACGGTTTTGATTTATGTTTTTGAGAACCATGAAATTTGCTTGCCAAAAACGTGGTTTTGTTTGTTGAGATTTCATGAAATCGTTGAATTGTTTCTGAAGATCGTATGGTTTATCATCGGTATTGGATCGGTAGTTGTCTCGGTTATAACTACTCCGTTCGTTTGAACGCCAATTATCATGATTTGAGTCTTGATCGCGGAAATCATAGTAAAGAACCGAGTCCTTACAGAAAGTTTTTCAATGAATTTGGCTTCTTCTTCTCGGGACATAGGTATATCATCTTCATCAAGACCGGGTTTTGTTTTTTTAGCATTAGACTGGAGTTCTTTGTACTGAGCATCCATTTTCAGAGTCATGACATCCATTCGAGCCATAATTTTATCAGTATCAGAAT
Organism: Tanacetum coccineum; assembly: GCA_026074375.1. Taxonomy (NCBI): domain Eukaryota; kingdom Viridiplantae; phylum Streptophyta; class Magnoliopsida; order Asterales; family Asteraceae; genus Tanacetum; species Tanacetum coccineum. The sequence goes on along the minus strand of BQNB010191435.1, from coordinate 4,848 downwards.
TACTGCTACCTTCATCGGCGAAAGCAACGGTTTTCTTAAGAGATGATTTGGTTTTTTGATTTTTTTTGATTTTAGCCAGTCAAGCTTGGAGTAAGACTTTGTCTTCGAAAGCTGATAAGCTTGATTGTAGTATTTATAGAGGAAAATACCACCGCTGTGGCATTCGAACTCCTTGGTTATTTCGCTTGATAAAAGAAACCCATGATGAAAGAATTTTATAATGTTGCCTCTGGACAAGATTAGTGACTCAATGATAAGTTATGAGCATTTCCTTCATACGAAGCCAAGCATTGGTTAGAGATTCATTTTCATGTTGAGAGAAAGCTCGGATTTCTTCGAGGAAAAAAAAAAGTCCTGTCGAAAAGATTGGGGAAAGAATCGGCTAATGAAAGTGGTTTGAAGTTCATCCCATTTTTGGATATCCAGCCATGTTTAGCTGTCCCAGTTAGTGATAGGGGAAACAGTCATCAGGTGGACGGCTTTCAATTTCAGTATCTTTGTATTAACATATGCGGCAGATTCTGAGGAAATACATGAATGAGTTTATGAGGATCGGTTTTGGGTTTCTACCATCGAATTAGTTTTCCCTTTGCAAGAGACACTGGTTTACCTTTGATATCATAATTCTTTTGCGGTTTCAGGATAGTGATGCGCGAAACCAATGAGTCGGAGGTGACAACATAATCTGTAGCCCACATGAGTTCATCATACCATTGGGTCGAAAGTGATCAAAGAAACTTTTATATCAAGAAAGTGACAGAAGTAATTGATGTTAAGAACTAGTGGGTAGACAATTCTCGGGTGTTGTGGTGGATTATTTCTTTGATCGTATGGAACCCTTCTGTTTCGTCGATGAAGTCTTCGATTCAGAGTAAGTTCAGGTTCAGGTAACGGTTCAACAAGTTCAGAATTGGAAGCACATGTATGAATCCAAGAGAGAAATTATTTGGGTCAGTTTGCCAGAAAATTGTACGACGATTTTTTAAAAAGAGGGGGAGTTAAAGTAATTTTCCAGAGTTGACTACAAAACAGCTTAAAAAAATCCTCGGCAGCGGCGCCAAAAACTTTGATGTGTTTCAAAAGCTTTAAATTTATAATGACTGAAAATACCGATTTTATTATAGGGAAACACACGGGTAAAAGTATAAACCACGTATGTAGTATAATATTTTTAGGTAAGACCAGGTCGTCCACATAGATTTGAGTAGTGTTTAAATAATCAGAAAGAAAATAAACTTTAACTTGAAAATGACTTTTTCTTTTACCAATGATAATAAAGATGACTACTCGGATAGTTGTAAATAATTTATAAGCGTTGGAAATTATCAGACCACGAAGATGGAACGTCAGTTTATAAAAAGGATTTTCTCATCAGAAAACATTTTCACAAACTAACTTAATTAACTCAAGACTTATATTTAGTTAATTAGACCAAATGTGTCACTCAAATAATCCAGTTACTAGTATATCAAAGCTTATTTGTTTATCAATTACGAAAGTGGATTTCTCAGCACAAGCGATAAAGATCAAGCGCCCCCCCACAAATCTTATAACCCACATAGATCATACCTGGGTCTTTCGACCTATACCAATAAGACTATATAATTTAAGTTTGAATAAGCAAAGATAGGCAAGATAAGATTATAATAGAATTTCAACATAAAGCTTGAAATAATGGGTTATTCAGATCATACCAAATGCTTATTCATAATCATAACATCACCGAGGGGTCATGAAGATTTAGCCTCTCATGCTAAAGTGTTTCATACAAAAGTAGATTTAACACAAACTTCCATTATTTTAATAACTAAGTCTGATAACCGTCTTCGTCTTGAATTGGTTTGATCTTTATTCTTCAAAGGAGTAGTGTTTTGGTGTTTGTATGAGTGAAAGGACTGGGGTGTGTGTGTTATATGGAATGAGAAGAATGGAGAGGAGTGATTTGAGAGTGAAAATTCGTCCTCTATTTATAGGCTGAATTTGGGTGAAAAGTGCGGCGCACACAAAACATTTGCGTGGTGCATTTGGTGATTCTAGCATAGCACAACAATAAATGTTTAATTGAGAAAAGTACGGCCCAAACAAACGAATGTGCTGCGTACTATGGGTAGTAAATGCACATTGTAATAAAGTCTTCATTATTCTTCACATCAGATGGAAAGTGCGGGGGCGCACTTGGAATAAGTGGCGGCGGTTTTTTGGCTATATAGGTAAGTGGCGCGTACATAGTGGAGTGCGATGCGCTTCTTGTTCATTTAGCTTGGTATCTTTTCTTCTCTTTGTATTTGTCTTTCAAAGTGTGTTATTTCTTAAGTTTTAGTCTATTGTGTCTTCAAGTGAACCTGCAAGCAATTTAAGCTTTTTAAGTATCGAAAGTTCACGAAAAATGATAAAAATATATACAAATAATGCCATAGAAAACATGTATAAATTAGGCGTTATCAATAGCCATCCTAGGAAAAACACCTTATGAACTCTTGAGAGGTAGGAAACCTACTCTTGATTACTTCAGAGTGTTTGAAAGTAAGTGCTTCATTTTAAACACTAAAGACTACATTACCAAGTTTGACCCAAAGTCATACGAAGGTGTCTTTTTAGGTTACTCCCAAAATAGTAAAGCCTACATCATCCTTAATAAACATACTAGGAAAGTAGAAGAATCACTCAACGTGACATTCAATGAAAATCCTCCACCCTCTAATACATCACCCTTGGTGGATGATGACTTAGATGAAGAAGAAGCAATTAAGGTTACCGAAAAGAAAAACTTAGAAAATGACATTGAGGATGAAACTTTAGAGATCGACGAAATAGTCAATATTAAGGAGTCTAGGAACCATCCATTAGAAAATGTCATCGGAAACCTTAACCAAAGAACCCTTAGGTCACAAGCCCAAAACCAAAGTAACTTCTTTTGTTTTATATCAACTGTAGAACCTAAGAATCTGAATGAAGCCTTAACGGATGAAAGTTGGATAGTCGCCATGCAAGAAGAATTAAATCAATTCATTGCTAATGACGTTTGGGAGTTAGTTCCACAACCTAGGAATATGAACATCAAAGGGAACTAAGGGGGTTTTAGAAATAAGTTTGGTACAAGAATGTATTGTTTCTCGAATAGGCTAGTTAGTTGCTCAAGGCTAGTAATCAACAAGAGGGCATAATTAATGATGAAAACTTATGCTCAATTGCTAGAACTTGAGTCAATTAGGATACTAATAAGCTTATGCTTGTGCTTTAGATTTTAAGCTATTCCAAGATGAGTAAAAAGTGCATCTGAACATGTTTTATCAATAGGAGGTATACGGCACAACCTCCAGGATTCATTGACTTTGAAAAACCGGATCAATTATAAACATATCAAGCTTTATACGGACTTAAACAAGCACCCAAAGATTGGTAGGATCGATTAAAAAGCTTTTCTTATTTAAACATGAATACAAAAAGATGGGAATAACACACAGTTTACCAAGAAAAAAGTTCAAACCTCATCATCGTTCAAATATATGTCGACGACTTTATATTCGGCTCGACTTGTCAAGACTTGCGTGATGAATTTGCCAAAATCATGCATGACGAGTTCGAGATGAGCATGATGGGTGAACTCAACTTCTTCCTTGGATTACAAATAAAACCAAATAGAAGATGTATTTCTTTAATCAATCTACGTAATAAAGAAAAGCTTAAGAAATTTGACTTGAAAGTCTAAACCAATTAAAACCCCCATGATCCTCCGATACTAACTCACGAACAGACGAAGATGTGAGTCGGTAAGATATACCAAGTATCGAGCATATAGGAAGTTTATTATACCAACGGCAAGTAGGGCCCCGATATCATGTTTAGTGTCTGCTTTGTGCCAGCTTCCACGAGCTCCCCAAAACCTCTCAGCTTGAGAAGCGGATTAAGCGTATCTTCCGTACATTAAGGCACTAACACTTAGGATTATGGTATCTAAGGGACCGACATAGAAACAGTAGTATATGCCGACACTGATTAATGCGTGAGATTAAGTGGACCGAAAGAGGCATAAACTAGCGGTATTTGTACGTTTGTGGGAAGTTGTTTGACATCTTATATATATATATATAATTATTACTTATACCAAGTGTATCCCACTTGTTACACACATAATATGCAATTAAAATGTCACATAAGGCTTCTGAGGATCGAGTACAACACGCGCGCGGATATTGGACAACGGTGAATGACTCGTAAAATTTTTAGAAAACAGTTATAGTACAGGCATTGAAAAAAGACATAGTTCGCTATAACCAGTGCTCTGGATACCATTCTGTAACACCCCCAAAATACGATACGCAGCGGAATACAACATTTGAGGTGCTACTTCACGATACAATCACACAAGTCATAACAAACAACTATAAAGGAGATGTTTGTTAAATAAATTTCATTTATTTCGTTTGAAAAGAATCAGAGTACAAAGGTCCCAAAACTATCGTAGAAAATTTATTTCTACATGTCGCATCACGACTTCATTTCTAAAATATTTCTATCATTTATTGACACAAGTTCACCGAGTCACCGTCTTTGATATCCGCGTTTCGTCCCATCCGAGCCATCTTTAATACCTAAACCTGAGATACATGCTTAAAAACGTCAGCACAACGTTGAGTGAATTCATAGAGTTTACACAGAACAATCTGAACGCATATTTGGTTCCACAAAACAACCACAACATTGCTCATAAGGCAAGTTACATAATGATTCCCAACTAAATGAGCCCGAAACTTAACACATTCATCCCGTAGGATAAATAATGCCCGAGAAGTATACCACTTCTCCTAATACTAACTACAAAATGTCCGTTACAGGGTGCTCACCAAC
>BQNB010191434.1:0-11698 GCA_026074375.1 Tanacetum coccineum | reverse complement strand
AACGGGAGATCCTCAATGCTCTACCCGAACCCACAATTCGATCAACACTATCACAATATGTCCCAAGCAACCAAACAAATCTCGTGATCACAAGTCAAAAGATGAGGAGGGCAACCCCGAAGATATCAACACCACCCCACCCTCACCACCTAATCCATCAATCTTATTCATCATAGAACAAGTTGGTAAAATTAATTCATTCCTTGAGTCATCCGACTTGGTTCCTCGATCATCAGACACAAAGTTTATCTGCAAAAAGGATGATGGAGACGTAATGTTTATTGAAACAATTAGGAAATATGATGATTCTCACGAAGAAGGACCTGAAGATAAGGGGAATATGACAATAGAAGGGTTAGAAGTAGAGTACTTTGATACATTTCAGACTAGGAGCAAACTAGCATATCACAAGTACCTAATAAGTGGCCCAATTCCGTCCTTGTTTCTGAGAAACCCCATCATCACAGAGGGATATTCATCAAACCTTAAAATACCATGCAACATTAGACATGTACATGTGGAAGAAGCCTACTTAGATCTTAACTTCCCTCTGAACGTCATGACTATAATGCTGTATAATTGGATCATGAGAAGAAAACTTGACCCTAGGGAAGATTCAAATAGAGGAGTAAGCAATTTCACGGGAAGGATTAAGGGAATGTATGTTTTCGTAGGAAATTTCACTTATGTCATAGACTTTATGATTTTTGAGGATATTAGTTCAATTGTAGACCCTAGGTTATCACAAGTAGTACTAGGGAAGCCCTTTGTTGAAATATCAAACATGACTCATGACCCACCCGAAGGAGTAGTGAGGTTCACAAACAGGACCGATGAAATTGCATATAAAATGCCCCTATAAGATAGAACAGTACAACTCATTATCAGTCTTAGAAAAAGAGCACACAAAGTCGGTCTACCTTAGAAATGAGGAGGACAAGAGAAGAGGAGTGGAGTACGTGATGAGCAAAATATTAGGGTTTTATAAAGAATGCCTGGAGCTCGGACCCGAATATGTGACTGGAGTTGCAGATGATGACGAAGTCACGTAAGGACGCGTGACTTCGAGTCTAGCTACAAGACTTATAAATAAAGAAAAGCGCTTCTTGGGAGGCAACCCAATGTTTACTTTCCCGCATTTAGGAGTGTCTTGTGTTTTAATTCTTTATTGTTTGTTTTATAATGTTTAAATCATTATGTAATCATGCTTTGCTTTGTCTTTAACCTTGTCTTATTGGCAATCAAATGTATTTTGCATAAAATAAGTATAGGGGGTATATCCGCTTTATAAGAACCAGATTCAAACATTTAAAATAAATTGTTTAGATTAATTCGTGTCAGTTTCAAGTCATATGATTGTAATGATTAATCCCAGGTTTTTTATGCAGTGTTTTCTTCAGGTATAACTAATAAAATTACGTGCATAAAATTTCTCATTAAAAACGAAAAGGAAATCTTCACAGTGCATGGAGGCGGCGTCGAGTTTTAACGGCATCGCGTCTCCAGCAATGTGAAGATTCAAAATTTTTTAAGTATTTTTGAAAAATAAAATGTGCCATATTTAAAATGCATCAAAAAAGTATTAGTGAACTTGTGCTTTTAAAATCTTGCAGAAACCATACGATTACATCATAGTACTACTCAAGCCTAGTCTTTACTTATCATCATAGAGTCAACCCTAAAGTTTCGTTGTATATATCATATCCCGCCGAATTTACGCTTGGTGTAGTTGTCTTTGTCTTTGATTTACAGGTTATATCTGACGAGAAGAAGCTTGGAAGTTCTAAGGAAGTTTCATTGGACGACTCTTGGAGGATTATCTAACCAGTTATCGCATATTTCTTCTCCATTATTGAGCAAACCATGGGAGTACTAGTTTCTTTTACTTGTTTTCTTTTCCCTTTATTTGTTTTTACATGTACTATTTAAGACATCGGCAGGACACCATACGAGTACAAGAGACGTTAAGGATTGCATAAAGTTGAGAAAATAAGCCTTAGAAACTATCTTTCATATTGCCCATTTCTGATGTTCCTTAAAATGATGGGTAATAAATGAAACATAGATTACAATAAACAAATTCAGACGAAGTGATGTTATTTCGCGTAACGCACAAATCTAATGATCATTTTCTTTTTGGATATAGCACAATAACTAGACTTGAATACGCTAGCATGTATGAGATATGTAGCGTACTCATGGATAGGATCAAGTCTTAGATCGTGAGCACGAAGAAGGCAGCACTCACAAACATCTGCAGCAATTTACGACTGTGGATAAAAGATAGAAAAAAGACGCATTGTGAAATCAAAAATGTGTAGGACCTACAGCTACTTAGATCATATGATGAGGAATTTCGGTGATATCCCTTATTGATCTCCCAAATAGTTTATACTTAGCTAGTTTGAGTTAAGGTTTCAAATGCAGTCATAATGTTCAAAATTTTTGCATTACAGATGTTTAGTATGGTCTTGTGGTCGCCTTTTCCTGAGCTTTGTATCGGTATTAAATTGATATGCAGTGTACCTATAGTATATAAATTCTAAGAACTTATTATCTTGTGTGCATCCCGCGCGCCGCATTTTGAAGTACACTATTGGATAATAATCTGTCATCTTAGTGAATCACGAACTACGAGACATTAGGATTAACCTACACACACATATACGTAATTGTTATAATGGTCACCTCGACCAGATAACTATCCCACACCCTCGCCATGCACTCATTTTTAGTAAAGGATACCACTAGTACACCCCTCCGAGCCTATCATTTTTCACGGTTCTTGTATTTTTCTTGTTAAGCCGGACTATTAATGAAGAGCATTGTTTACCCTTAAACCAATCGTTACACCCAAATCGCCTTAGCCTACCTTGTGTGTACTCACCTTTAGTACATTATTGTTTAAACCTAAGTTAATTATTGAGTACATGGTTGCTAAGTCCTTATCCTTGTAAATATAATTTTAGGATGATTGGGATTCATAGTAGTATTCATCTTATGAAGAATTAGGGAAATAGTAATTTATTACCCCAACAGAGCTCAATAAGCTCCATGTTATTTTGATCTACCTCAATTTGGGTCATTAGTTAGATTGTAAATAATCGAGTATGTAAAAGTTCAAGTGTAGGGGTGTATTTATAAACCCCCATGATGTATTATATGTTTAATCAATGACAGGGAAAAAGTGTACGAAAAAAATAAGAAAAAGAAAACAAAAGAATCAAAAAAAATATATATAAAAGGGTAAAAAAATATACGGGCTGCCATTTGCTTATGTTTATATTAGAGTCAAGAAAAGAAAAAGAAAGAGATTGGTGTAGAGTTTTGTAGAGTTTGTATATTTTGTCTGAGTCTTTGGCTTAGCAACCCAACCAACGTGTATTCTTATAAGTAATTAGCTAACACTTTCACCCCAAATTCACCCAAAGCCACCCAAATGCCCCCAATATTGCTATTGTCTAGGTAGAAAAGCCCATTTGCTTGAGGACAAGCAAATCCCAAGTGTAGGGGTATTTGATGAGGTGTTATTTTATACACTATTTCAGGGTCATTTAACCCTTTAAATCATGCAAATATGCCCAGATTATGTGCTTAATCGTTTGTTTTTGTATTTTTAGCACTTGGATGACTTTTAGAGAAAACACATGTGACTTGGACTCAATTGGAGAAGAAACGGACAAGACCACAACTCTACACCAACTATATTGAAGAAATTCCTAACAGTAGCTAGAGACGGCATCGCAAACCATAAGCGACGGCGTCAGGATTATTCAAGAGACAACGTCAAGGATTTTTAGACTTCATTAGAATGTAGCCGACTTAAAGAAACCCTAGAAGATTCTACGAGGCGACGGTGTTAGAAACATAAAGCGACGCCGTCGCGCCTTTTTTCCTATATATACAAATCCGTTTTTAGGGTTATAGTGTGTAACTTTTAGGAGACGAACCTTAGCTTTAGAAAATGATTTTAGCAGCCTTTGGGCTTGTTTTTAGGGTGTCAAAACCCTCTTGTAACAACCTCAACTGCCTGATTTAATTAAGTGAAGTTCATTTATCCTTTATCACTTAATATGTCTATGTGTTTTATGATAGATTCTTGTTCTTCTTCTTTATTTGCCATGCAAGGCTAGATCTATTTGTATTTACTTATGATTGCATGAAACTTAGTTTGTAGATCCTTTTAATGTTGCTTCTTATGATGGATATACGCGTTAGACTTTAGAAAACTAGCCATAAGATATTAAATTGGCATAGACGTCTAGGGAAACGCGAAATGTGTAGAAAGGAATACATCAGTTATCAGTTCTTCTACTACCGCTACCCCCTACTATGGTTATCCCTCTTAAGTTATTTAAATTGCACGTAAATGTTTTAATACTCTATAGAGGCCTTGTAAAAGTCTTCATACTACATTACTTGTGCGTTGCCTAACGGAATATACGTAGACGGGCGGGTTTCATGTAATTCGTTCATGACAATTAAAAAAATGCTTACACAGATCATCACAAGTGTACAAAGCACATGATTAGGAAAGCAAACTAATGAGTAATGGTATGATTAAGAAAAATACGCTTGTTTAATCAATAAGGTTATCATCACAAGTAGTTATAGATTTATTAATTATAGTTTAATTCTAGTATAAAAACCCACCAACCTCTAAACCAATAGTTTCTTTACTAACTTTCACTAAAATAGAAATACAAACACGAAATCATTCATCATTAACACGCGGTAGACGTGTTTTAGAATTCCTATTCGAGCCTTCCCAACCAAAGTCCCTAGCGAACGTATAACAAACCTCCGTAGTCTTGCCATAACTATATACTACGATTAGGAGCCCTGCTAAGGGATTGTAAAAACTCAATGTAAGTCCTTAGAAAGACCCCACTTCAACATATAAGAATTTTACTTTATCATAATTTCCTAAGAAAGATTAATACAACTACCATTATCGGATATCTTACTCCATGAGCAAGAGAACCAGACAGTTATGAATAACATTAAGTTTGGAGTGTGAACAATCTATACAGATTTAAATGTATAACCAAACGTCTCACATTTAGTCTTTAATTCTTAACATAACTTCCCATAATTGTAAATATGTGACAAATGACACATTTAATAATTAAATTATTCAATGGATTAAACAATGCAAATATAATACACAGTAATATAAATGAAAATGATTAGACCATATATCAAATTCATTTTATTAATACAACTCTTTGCATCTATTAATCCAAATAAATAAAAAAACAGATATTCGTGAAGAGCTAATTCGTTAGATGAAATCCAATTTTTCCAACATTCTCACCTTTCTTTACAAGAAAGCTAAATATTTCAATCTCTGAGTAAACTTTGTAAATATTTATTCAGATTACAAATTATAATAGGATTTAAGATGATATGATAGTTGTCTCATTGTAGCAAATGATGCATACTATTACCAAGTGTCATATGTATGGAATTGTCACAGTACTTTTCATAAGTATTTGAAGCCAACAGACAGTACCTATATGAAACATAATCTTTATAGATTTCTCAAAATATAAAATATTCTTATTCATTTAATATGTGTAATTGTAATAATTCTCATAGCTAAGCATATATAGTTTGCAGATTCATCATGAAATGAGAAAGTCCTATCTTAACTAAGAATGAATATGCTCGGGGCAATTAATGTACACAAACAACTCCTATCATAAATTATAATTCGTAAAACGTTTATTTTACTTTTAACAGTCACCTAAATACTCTCAATTAGATACTGTTGTTGTCAGTTAATCTTGCTCTTGTGAAAAGTAACAACCAACCACATACAATATATATATATATATATATATATATATATGGGAAATATTAGCTACAATTTATTGTAGCTAATTAGCTATAATTTTGTAATATAATTGTGGGTCCCTGAGTACTGTTTGCGGGTCCCTGAATCCTGTTTGCGGGTCCCTGAGTAATTTCTTGTGTATTTTTAGTGGGGATTGTAGCCAATTGGCTACAATAATTGTAGGCAAGTTATCCCCATATATATATATATATATATATATAGGCTCCGGTTCCATTGAGAATGTTTTTATTTTAAGAAGATTGAGAAATCTTCGTTTGAGCAAATTGATTCATGTTTTTTGATTTGATTCACAAGTAAACATCATTTAATAGTGAATCAAAGCTATAAATAATTAAATATGATTCACATATCATTGCTAAAATCGAGTTATTGTAATGATTCCTTAATTTGTATAGACGATTCAGTAATATACTTATATTTGCAAAAACGAGAGATTTTTTAACATTAGATGTCGAATTTTTTTTACACATTATAATTAGAATCGATTAAAATGAGTTTTACCCTCTTTGTAAAACGTTGAATCAAAGTTAAAATGTCCTATCATTTTTTGAAAGAACCTTCTCAATTTTCTCAAATAAAAACCATTCTCATATCAAACGAACGAATTATATGTATATATATATCTATAAATATAAAATATACATAATAGTATAATAAATTATATATATATATATATATATATATACTAGTTGCAAAACGCGCCCGATGGGCGGGCATGACTTGTAATAATTGTTTACATTATTCTGTTTTGCTAAATATTGGTTTTTTAAAATTGTATATTATACATAGATTTTTTAAGCATAGTTGCAATGTTTGTCAATTTGTTTGAAGTTATCATTTTTTAAATGTTGTTGTTAATTTAAAATTTTTTTTTTTTTTAAGAAAAACTTCTAAATACAAACAGCAGAAATTCGTAATGTTATCACTTAAAATACATTGAAGTTAATAACAGATAGCTAAGACCCGCTCCGATGGTTGAGACTTTATCATTTGTGAGGTGTCTAAGGATAAATTAAGTAACAGTTAATGAATTACGACATTGTTAAATATTTATAGAGTAAATAACGAACAAAAATAAATATATCAAAACGATCATGCACATGGAAACTTAATCATGGTAGCATAACAAATGGTAACTTGAACAACACAAAGTTGATGATGATGATATAATATGTTAACTAAGGTGGAAGCTGTATATGCAACTAAGGGATGCCATGAAAAACAACAACGCACATTTAATATATCTATCTTATAATTGGATTTTAACATCATTCTTTGATGGAACCAAGTAACCCAAGATGACTTTAGTTATAAAGATATACGGCTTTTTCTCATATAAACAAGTAGTTAGCCCATGTTATCGCGGTCTGTTTTGACCTCTTGTCATTGAACATAACCTATTCATATGTAAAAAGTCCTTGCCCATTATGTAGATTCTTGTAGTACATGTTGTCAAAAGTTGGTGGTGTATTGGGATCTATAGTATAGCTATCCTCATGTCAACGTTCTTTGGGAACTCTTGCTGCAATTATGTATGTCATAACTTGGGGCTATAGATGTTGGAGCAACAATATTTGTTTTCTTAAAGTTGTATATAGTTATTGAAAACTGGTGGTAGAAGTCACATGGATAATTGTAAGGTGCGTACACTGGACATGGGTAACGAGCATTAGAAATTATGTATAGCGATTTAGTAGAGTAACCATCTAACATCTTTTAGAGTTTTGACTGATGTTGAGCAGCAATAGTGAATTAGTCTGATTTGGTGGTCGCTTTTATCAGAGCAAATTGAGATCAAACTCCAAAATAGTGTATTAACATGAAAGGAGGACTAAGATTTGAGTGACTCCAACTTAACTTTACTTATAAGTGATGAAATAAAACTGGTCTTACATTTGGAGGTGAACGGGAACCAGCCCATTGTCCCAACGCTTAACACAAAAGGTTAAACCTGTTTAGACAGTTTATAGGCAACAGCTTAATTGATTAAAAAAAAGATGGACACAGAAGATTTTGGTTCAAAGAAGTAAACCATCGTCCTTTTGACTCCTTGCCCGAAACCCAACGCTGAATTTGTATACCTCAAATACTGAATGCAGAAACAAAACATACCCAATGTGAAAGGAATGACGTAGATAAACCCTTTAATAAAAAAGTTCTAAAGATACATTTAATATTAAAAGTATATAATCAATCAATAATTATACCATCTTGATTAGAAAAAAATATACATGTAGAAAGAAACTTTCGACGGCAGAGAAGTTGTTCATGTCGGCAACCATCTGACCTATGTAGTCAGCCATGTTTGTAAGGGAGCTTAAAGCAACAGAAGCAATGGTGTCCATATACACAGTCGATCCATTCAACAACCTATGTCCGATCCTATAATTATACCTGGAAAATTGTTGTTGCAACCAAATTTGGGTCAGAATATGATATGGAAAACGAGAAAAATAGCACGGTCTTATCATAATATTGAAAATTGTCCAAAATATGGAATACACATACACAGTGTTTGGCCACAGTTCCTTTAAGAAACTAGTGTGTATAAAACCAGGATCACGCCATCCAACAGTTCGTGCAGGTGGACCTGCAGTGCAACTGATTAATCTTCAAAGAAGCCACAAAAGCAAAAATATTATGAGGGAATGTTTGGGAGCAATGCTAGACTCAAACGATTTTTACAAACAAAAATCCACACATACATGTGGCATGTGAGGTGTACCAATTAGGTTGCATGAAGTTCTCTCTTTCTTGCTTTTCACTTTCCATAAGTGACACCTATATGCGTGGATATTTTTTGTAAAAATTATGTGAGTCTAGCATTTCTCAATGTTTGGATTTGCGTTTTAAGACTGATATCATATTATTCAGATGTGCAATACACGGTTCCTATGTTTGGAGAAACAGATCCGGCTTCATATGAGCCATCACGTTCTACCTAATTACTCATTTATCCTAACCTAACTGAAGAAAAATTTACTCCAGTTTCACAATATGTATCTTCTTTCTTCACAAGAATATCTTTTTTTTGGTTTCTCCTTTCATTTATTTATTTTCTTAAAAAGTCAGAATTTTGATTATTGTAAACGATCTTGTACCTACATGGTATGTCCTTAACAACCGCATTGTTAAACAGTTTCATGGATGCATCAACTAGTAATAATAAGATGATCGACCGAGACTTACCCTTGATAGTGTTGGATTATGTGAGTTGGACTAGCACATTATACGGCTAGAAATGTGTGAGCCTATTGGGGGCACACACGTTAAAACATTTAGAGTGCGTTTGTTACTTCACATGGCTTTCTAATTGTAAACCAAAGAACAAAAACGACTAGGACAAGAATCTATGGCTGTCCTAAATGTATTAGAGCTGGCTATAAGGTTCATTGTGAGTGTCTAGATACATGTCTTAGAGATGAGGGTAAAGAGAGAGTTGTGATAAGACTAAACTTATAGTTTCCAAGTCTTATCACAATTAGGGGTTTGAGGCTATAAAAGGATTACATCCATAGCTCATATTCACAAAATATAGATCCCCAATACTCTTAAAATACCTGCTACTATTCTCCCTAAACAATAACAGCCGAATATCAAGCCCTAAGGGTTCTTGCATTTTCAGTTCTTTCTTTATACTTTCTGCCAAGTTCGGTTGATACAAAAGAATCAATTCAATTGTGAATTGATCCCAAGGATGTTTCAGAAGGTGTAGGATATTGGTTTACTGGTTTCTCAGGTGTGGGGACAGCGTTAAAACAAGCGGGGTATTATTTAGGTTGATTATCGGTTCGTACTGTAGCAACCGAATTTCGGTGAATATCCTAGCAAGCTTCCTGATTTTCGGTCCATTTACTAGGGTGGTTTATGGTTCCATATTAAGGTTGTTATGGTATATCAAAGGTTGTTGTATTGGGTACCCGTGAAGTAGGACTGAATCCCGGGCGCATTCGTTTGGTCTAGAGGTGGTAATTTAACCACTAGTTTCGGAAGCATTTTCTAGATATCGGTTTCATTACATTTGCAGTTGATCTTCAAGGGTTAGTTTCCTATGTTTCCCTTTTGTTTATTTATTGTGTGTTAATCATATGCATCATACTTGATCCATATCCGCTGCGTACTCGTGGTTGTTAATGGTTAACAGTTATTTTAATTCCAACAGTGGCATCACGAGCCAACTCGTTTGGTGTTTTATGGGGTTACACACATATTAAACACGCTAGGGCTGCATGAAATCTTGATTTATTTATTGTTTTATTGGAAAATTATGGCAATTATATGCAATACTTGCCATAAATAATGAATAAACACCTAGAATCAACACAAATGTCATTAGATAAAAAGGAGAATAGATTAAAATTAAATGTTAATTAAGCTGCCATGTTATTCTATTCTTGTTTTATCTCGGCCTCAAGACTCACGCAATCATGCTATATGATGGATGTGGCGATCTAGACACTTTAGCAGAAAACCTAGTGAGAGTCTTTTGGTTCTCCAGTTGGGGAAGACTCTTTTGAGAACTCGAGGCATTATATGATTACTGCTTTTTTTATAAGAGTTTGTCTTCAATTTTACTCCAATTTTCTGTCTGTTTTAATTGCTTATATGTGATATGCCATGTGATGCTCAATATTAGCAAATAGACTTTATGAAACTCTTGAAAATGGACTTACACTTATAGAGAAACTTGGATTGAACATGTCTAATATTACACACGTAATTATACTCCTTGTGACCAGCTATGTGTTATTTGCGAAACCGGGGTTTTTGGACAAATTTAATACGGACATTAAAACTATGAAATTTGATTTCTTGAGTAATTTTAGTTTTTATGTGCGCAATATGGGGTTGAATTGATCTTTAATCTTATCCCGCCCCACTACATGCTTCGGCATATGAGGGAATTGTTGGAATTACTTGTATCTTCGGATGCATGTAGGAGTACAATATAGGGTTTGATCAATTTGTAATCCCACCATATTGGCAACTATAAAACTAATGTTAACAAAAAGGGTTTCTTAACATACAATAGCATTATTAGTCAATTGAAAGTACGACTCACACATTGTTGGACAAACTACAAGAGAAGTTTAAGGCGGGTGGAAGTAAGGTTTCCCAAAAGAAGTCAGGTTTTTAATACGCTTCGCGCTGACCTGCTTCTCCGCTTCTTTGTGCGTCAAAAATGGAGCTACCGAGAACATTTGACAAAATGATGTCTATACCAAAAAGGTTAACAAAATGTTTTCTTAACTTTGTGCTACAAGATGTTTTGCATGCTTTTTGTACACGATTTTTGTCACATATTTTGTAAAATTTTTGTGTATACCCCTATGTGAAGTTTTAAGTCTATGCCAGCCAAATGAAGAACACGTGCATTTGGATTGTCTTCTCTGGTCAGACCTCAGGGCCTTTCCAACCCATGGCAAAAATTTTTCCATTGGTCAGACCTTTGTCAATTTTCGCAAGTTCTCTTTTGGTCGACTTAAATCGAGTTACCTGATCAGACCTCGGACCCGAGGCATAAGATGAGACAAAACATGTACATGACCTTACTATAGGAGTTACTAAAGTCATGTGTCTCATAAATCTAAGAGTTGCATTAACAATGCAATTAACGCTCGTCGTATGGTTTGTCTACTTTAGGTAATGTTGTCCCATACACAAGTGGGAGAAATCCTAAGTGTGTGCAAGGAACAACATATAACAATATGATTAATTGGTTTCTCTTGACCGCAAGGTAAGAAAGCTAGTAATTTTGAAAAGAGGAAGTTGGAGTTTAATGCTGGAAACAATCAGGGGCACCAACAACAAAACAAGAGGCAGAACACTAGGAGGGCT
>BQNB010191433.1:0-11698 GCA_026074375.1 Tanacetum coccineum | reverse complement strand
TTATTTGATCGGTTTTCTTAATCACTTCCGAATATGAGTTGGTGAGGCAATAGCTATGAACAGTGATTAGATGAGCAAGATGAGCAAGATGAGCAAGATGATCAGAACCATAATTGAAAATACACAATGAAACACAACTCCATAATTTTAACATACAAAATATCGTCTAGTGGAAGGTGGTTCACAATTTAAATACTTCTTCGGTCTCAAAATTATTCTCACCCGACAAAAAACACACAGTTTAAGAAAAATGCATTTATTACTGCTTTTTTCCCTTACTTTTTAGCAGAATGAGAGTTTTACCCTTAACTAATTAATTAATTTTTTTTTAAAAGTTTGTAATAACAGTTTTAAATAAAAGATAATATAGTAAATTTGATTAAACTTTTATATCTATTTTTAGTAGTGAATAACTAAAATAAGAACATCTCAATAAAGAAACGTGAACTACTAATTTAAAACGGAAAGAGGAGCTTGAAACGATTCAATGTAACGGCTCATATTATAGATATACACGCACGTTTAACCATAACATCTAAAGCAAGTCTTTTAGACTCCACAATCTTTCAAGGCCACAAATGCCATTATTGTTTGTGCATTACTAAGTATAGTACATACAAGTAGGGTTGTTAACGAATAGGACGAACACGAACGGAGCCTTGTTCATGTTCGTTCATTTAATTTTAGCCAGACAAATAAACGAACACGATTACTTAAACGAACGAATTTTCTTGTTCATATTCGTTTATTAAGAAATATGGTTGTTCATGTTCGTTTATGTTCGTTCATTAAAACACTAAACGAACATAAACGAACGAACGTAAATAAACATAAAATTTACAAAAATGTACACAATATTGTGTTTTATTAGTGTTGTTTTGTTTAAGTAAATCAGTTTTAAACCTATATAATAAAAATGTACGATAGAGAAACATAAACATATATATGATCATAAACGAACGAATAATCGGACGTTCACGAACATAAATGAACGGAAAAAACTTTTGTTCATGTTCGTTCATTTAACAAAACGAACGTAAAATGCATGTTCGTTCATTTAATAAATAAACGAACTTTTTACCAAACGGTTAATGAAATGTTCACTGAACGTTCAGTTCGTTTATAGCCCTAATATAAGGGTTTGACATAGATTTTTAATTACTATCGACTAAAAAACAAACTATTTATTATGGCTGCAAGTGAAACATGTTGAGATTATTGGCTTTCGTTAAAAGGAGGATAATAATATCTCTTGTGTGATGTCATATTATTAGATCAATTAAATAAAAATTGCAGCCATAATAAATAGTTTGTTTTTTCGTCGATATCAATACATAATTAAAAATTTATGTTAAACTTTTGTGCGTGCAAGAATATTATAATCATACATATCGAGAAACTGGAGAAATTAGAGTTAAAATGTTGTGTCTTTTTATATAAAATGTGTGCTTGATGTTTCTATAAATATCGTAGAGGCTACTTAAAACTCAATTCGTGGCGGTTGCTTAGTTACTTCAAGATAAACCAACTCATCATGTTATTAATTATAAAAGGAAGCATGTTTTTGATATTTCTTAGGGTAAAAACCACAAATTACTAACGTACTTTTTAAATTTTCCCGACTTGAACTCTTTACTTTTTTATTAATACCGAAACCAACGTACTTTCAAATTTTTAACCGACTTGAACCAAACGTGTGTACTGTTAGTTATTATATGGCAACGTTATTCCATTTAGCTAACGATTGCTTGGCATCGTTAGTCCTTTAACAATAATTTTCTCTATATGATTTTCTTTATATGAAATTTTACGTTTTCGTTAGTTTTTTTACGTTTTCGTCCGCTTTTTACGTTTTCGTACTCTTTTTATGTTTTCGTCCGCTTTTTACGATTTCGTCTGGTTTTTTACGTTTTCGTCTGTTTTTTTTCGTTTTCGCCCGTTTTTTGCGATTTCGTCCGGTTTCTTACACTTTCGTACATTTTCTTACGTTTTAGTCCCTTTTTTTACGATTTCGTCTGTTTTTACGTTTTCGTCCATTTTTTTACGTTTTCTTCCGATCTTTTACGTTTTCGTCCGTTTTTTTACGTTTTCGTCTTTTTTTTACGTTTTCGTACGATTTCAACCGTGTTCGTACGATTTCGTCTGTATTTTACGTTTTCTTCTGTTATTTTACCTTTTTTTACGTTTTCGTACGATTTAAAAAACGAACAAAGATTTAAAAAAACGTTCGAAAGCGTAAAAGAACAAATGTAAAAAAAACGGTTTCGCACGTTTTGTTCTTTTACGTTTTGTTCTTTTACGCTTTCGCACGTTTTTTTAAATCTTAGTTCGGTTTTTTAAATCATACGACAAATTGAAAATAATTAAAAAAAAAATATGTAAGAAATTGTATTTATTTTTCTCTTATTTCATTTCAAGTTTACACTTAATAATATACACAAATAAATTATTATTTATTTCAATTTCAGTATAAGAGCAAAAACCGAAAAAAAAAAAAAAATTTAAATTTTTTTTAATTTCGGTTTCAGTTTACGAGCAATAATAAAAAAAATTAAACACACATTAAATTTTTTTTTATTTTTCGTTTTCCCGCAGTTTTACTTTAAAAAAAAAATTAATTCCTCGAAACTAACCGAAATAAAAAAAAATTAATTTTATATCTGTAATTAATGCTCTTAAACTTAAAGCGAAACTAAAAAACAATAATTTTTAATTTTTTTTTATTATTGCTCGTAAACTGAAACCGAAATAAAAAAATATTAAAAAAATATTACAAGTTTTTTCTCAAAATTTTATTTTTTTATTACTCTCTCTCTTTACAACACAATGTCCTTGTGGTTTGGCCAAATTGCAGAGGGGTATTTTAGTCATTTCAAGTCGACCAAGGAACAAAAGTGAAATCAAACCTTGAAAATAAGGACGTTTTTTGCAATTTCGAAATTTAACGGACCAAATCTGCAATTTGGCCAAACCACAATGGAGGCATTTTTTGCAATTTCACGTCAAATACAAATGATATAAAAACAAACAAATAACAAAAAAAAAAAAATTACCGGTTCTCATCTTTGGCTGCATACAGTCCCACGTCCTTTACACGATTCAAGCATATAAAAAAAGGTTTGTGCGATTTTTGCACTAGAGGAGACTGTAGTTTTATTGGGGGGGAGCGAGGGTGATTCCATAAAGTATCTTTTTGTTGCAACCTAATCATTATAGCTAACGATCGTTACTTTTGCCCGTTAAGTTCCATCATGTGTCATCCAACGTGAGGGCATATTCGTCATTTAGTTGTTCCCGCCCACATAACCTACCTCCCAACGCGAGAACCAAACCCCAATACAACCCCCTCATTGCATATTTTTGATCACAAAAGTGCATTTTCCATTTTCTTCTAGCGCTTAAAATTTTTCAAAATCACAATCAAAAATTACAAATCTTTTTTTAGCGTCGCGTTATATATAGAACATTTAGGAGTCCTCACTAATACCAATGTACACCATTCACTGACTTAAAATAATAAAACTAAAACTTGCGAAATTACACACAACATTGGTTACTATTGCGTCTACTAACTTTGGCACGGAAGGGGTAGGGGGGCGCAGATGGTGGTACACATGAAACCCCAGTATTATTCCAAAAAATATTTTTATATATATTTTTCATGCACAAATTTAGGTTTTTTGTTTTCTAACATTGTTAACTTAAAGCTTCAAAGTTTTCTTAAGGGTATCACCAGACCATAATTTTATTTTATGTTGTTGTTTATGCATTTATAAAGATTTAATTTATTAGTTTAGCAGAATTTATAAAAAAAGTGCATCACTTCTAAATGCAGCGATAAGCACAAACTATAATTTTATTTGAAATAAAAAAATGCATATAAAAAGGGAATTAATAATGATTTTATAGTTTTAAGATTCACTCTAGACTCGATACTAAATTGTTAATAATAGTGCATTAGTTAACTTTAAAAGTTTTAGATTCTCCTAGATTTTGTTTGCTAAATTGTTAAACTCATGGACTATAAAGTTAGGCCACACCTGGGCCCAAATTGACCCCACCAAGGAAGGGAGACAGTACAATGTCAAATTTGGTGTCTAGCTAACCGTGCGTTAGGATTATAGTACAACGATTGGAATGTGTTGAGGCTCCGCGGGGGGGCGGTTGCGCGGGGCAGCACGGTAGAACTACAGTAAAACTTACGCTCCAAGTAAATAGGTTAATATATGACCACCTAAGATAAATCGATAACTTCTGTCATGATTAGGGTGGCTACTTTACCGACAACGAAACACGTATGTGAAAGTCAGAGGGGCTCAAGAAATTAACGGTACGGGTTTGATTTAAAAAAATTTAGTTAGGTGGGTCGCCACATCTAACCCGTTTTATTAAACAGTGAAGATAGAGTAGTGGATTAGTCGACCTGTCAACCCGTTTAATATATGGGTTAAATGGGTTAAACGGGCCAACCATGATCCGTTTACACCAGTATATCTCATATATCCCGTGTAATGCTGGATCGAACATGTGATATATCAAAACGGGTTTTTAATGGGTCAATCCGAAACTCGTTTAATCTATTCAACCCATGCAACCTATTTAATCTGCCAACCCAAATATATATACGGGTTAAATAGGATAGGTTTGGGTTATATGTAAACATGTTAAGGTTAACATAGTTGACCAGATTATTTAATGGGTCAGGTTCGGGTTGAGGTTTTCTGGCCCGCTATAACCAGTCAACCCGAACCCGAGCCGAATTGTCACTCCTAGTATTGATAACTTAGTGCGTGCAAAATTTGGGTTTTACCCACAAAAATCAAAAACTTAGTATTGATAACTTAGGGCGTGCAGAATTCCGGTTTTACCCACATAAATAAAAACAAAACTAGAATTATAATCGAAAAAATGTACTAAATTATGTAACCGTTACTGAATTAAAGTATTTTGGATTTTAAGTAAGATATGTTTTTGACAAAATAAAAACTAAAGAAAACGATAACATATAAACATGAGTGGTTTTAATAATAATAAGCCCCATCAATAAATATAAAAGACACGGTTTTTGTATATATTAGTCGCATCAAAATCTCAAGCTATCCTCTCAAAGCTTCCTATTAGCGAGCCATCTTTATTTAAGAGAGCTTAATGGATTTTAAAAGCTCCTATAAACATGTCATCCAAATAAAGCTATTTAAAGTTAGCTTATTTTAAAAGTTAAGCTCTAATAAGTTCTCAAAAAACCTGTGCTAAACATACCTTTATGTAAATAAAAGTTAGAATCGATTAGGTGGACACAAAGAGATATATATGAATGGTGTTTTATGATAATAAGTGGTCAATGTTCTTATCTTGTATCGTTAGCAATAGCTAGCTAAATATTCATCCCTCAATTATTGGAATTCTTTCAACCCATATATAAAAACCTTAATAAGGATTGTGTTATCATCTATATATTGACTTTAATTTTGTAATGATTTTCTAACTAGAGTTTTGTACTAGAATTTTGGTGTGGTGATTACTCAAAATCTGACATTTATAATGGAAGAATCGGTCTAGAACCGCAAGAATATTTTACAACTTAACATATATGTTTTTTGATTGTGTATGTAATATTAGAAAAAAGTTCTAATGGGTATTTTCTCAACAAAAACAACAACATGCATATCAAATATCGTCAAGAACAATGTATTATGAGGTAAAATGTAGACATATTATACCATTATATCAAAATATACCCGAAAGTAGAGAGTATGAACAAATTTACCCATTCATGCCAACCTAAGGTTTAATAACAAAATTTACAAAGGAATCAAACTCATTATGTTCACTAATCAGTAAAGCCCAGACCATTTTATTTTCCCGTGTTCCTTTATATAATAAACTAGATCATAACCCGCCCGATGAGCGGGTTAGCTTCATGATAAAAGATGCATAATAATGGAAAAAAAACAAGTAAAACATATCGTGTAATATATATATCGAATCAATAATGAAGCGATTGCTCAAAAAAATTAATGAAGCGTTTATTTTAACACAAATCTATGCTAATAATTCAACTACGAAATAAAACTTCTTTGTAAACGCCGTTTGTTGTGGAATTTGTGTATTTTAACACAAATCTATGTCATCTACATCTATTTGGCACGCTTTTTACTATTGAGATTACAATATATAATGTCTTAGGATTGTTCTAGAAATGGGTTAGGCCCATAAGATAATAAAGCCCGAATGACCATATCAAATAATACAATTAACACTCCCCCGCAGTTTGAGCGGGAGGTGACCTAACACTCAAACTGGTATGAAATTCCTCAAAAAGCGCAGTCGCCAAACCCTTAGTGAAGATATCGGCATATTGGTAACGAGATGGCACATGAAGTACACGAACCTCTCCTCGAGCAACCATATCACGAACAAAATGTATATCAATTTCTATGTGTTTGGTACGCTAATAGGATTAGTAGACATATATACCGCACTTACATTATTACAATAAACAAGAGTAGCAGTAAACAAAGGAGTATGCAACTCTCGTAACAAATTGCGGATCCAAGCTGTTTCTGCAACCACATTCGCAACCCCGCGATATTCAGCTTCAGAACTGGAACGAGACAAAGTAACCTGACATTTAGCGGACCAAAATAAAAGATTATCTCTAAGAAACACACAATAACCAGATGTAGACCGTTGAGTAAGAGGACAACCCGTCCAATCAGCATCGGTATAAGCATTAAGCTGAGATGTAGACGATACAGGCATTGCAGGCCACATCCCAAAGTACCACGAAGTATAACAAGTACACGTTTGAGAGCAGCCACTGAGACACCCGAGGTTCATTCATATGAAGACATATCGTTGCACGAACAAGGAAATATCTGGCCGAGAAAGGTGAGATACTGAAACACCTGCAAGACGAAGATATAATTTGAAATCAAAGACTGGATCCTCATCAGAACCAAGTTTAGATTATGTGTCAACTGGAGTTCTAGTATCATTACAATTCGACATATGTGCACGCTCCAATAACTCCATCTCATATTTCTTTGAGAAAGAAAGCATGCCTCAACATCTTCGTATCACTAAATCCTAGGACGTAATTAACAGCCAGTCCCCAAACCTGCCATGTCAAACTCATTAATGAAAAGATGAGATAATCCATATCAGGTCAAAGCTGTAAATTCCGCCATTCGAACGATGTCATCACCGAAAATGAAAAAATTATGCACCCTCGGTACCATGTAGATTAAATAAAAAGAATACGAGTCACATCCGACACGAAGTAAAACCACACAAGACAAAACCCACAAAGCGTGAAACCAACACGAGGTGCGTGTTTCAATCCATATATAGACCGCTTAAGCTTTCGCAAAAACTCCAAAAAAGGCCCTCTTTCGGCTCCAGGTACGGTTATGCCACCACAATCTGTAGTTCCAGTTTCAGATTTGTTGATTCAAAGATATGGAAACATAAGCTGCGGGATTGATCAGTCGCGATGAATAATTGTTTAGAAACTAATAACGTGAATAAATCACTTTTGTGACTCAAAGCAAGAAAGATACCGCGCGTTGATGCGGGCGTTAATTTTTCGCGCATTGTTGCAGGGCGTTAAATTTATTTATTTATTTTTATTTTTATTTTTTTCGCGCTTTTTTTTAGGTTTAATAGTGTAAGTTTATTTTTTCCTGCACGTTACTGCGGTGCGTTAGTTTTTCGCGGGTTGTTGCGTGTCATTAATCACTTTTTTTTTTACTTTTTACTTTATTGTGCGAGTTTATTTTTGTCGTCCTCATATTTTTAATAGTGCGGTTTACTTTCTTTTTTCAGTATCTGTTTAGTAGTTTTTTTTTAGTCTTTTACGCGTTGTTGCGTGGCGTTAAAAATTTTTTTTTTTATTATTTTATTATTTTTTATTTTTTTTTGCGAATTTATTTTTTTGGTCTCATGGTGTAAAATGACACTGTTTAAGTCAATTCGGAAATGTTACCGCGGATATTTTTTTATCTGAATGCGTCGGTACTTTTGTAACATTTTTTTCCTCCCTATTCTGTACCAACAATTTAAAAAAAAAAAACTAATTGGGCCGGCCCAAATTTTTAGGCTAAATTTTTTGTGCTTCTTTTTGGCCCAGCACTGTAGCAATGTAGCTACAATGCTTAAAATGAATAGTAAGTCAACCCTTCTCAAATGATTATATATATAATTTCAAAAAGTTTTCGTTTTAGTTTAAAAAGTGATACTTTTTGTTTTCACTTTCATTTCCAAACCATATTGAAATAGTTAAACCACCAAGTGAACGTTATGGATTGAAGGGAAACAAAAGTATCACTCTTTAGGACTAAAACTAATATTTTTTTGAACAATTTGGATCATATTGTGAAAAAATTCACCAAGTCCCTCAAGGAAAAAAAATAAAATTAAACTCTTTTCTTTTCTATTTATTTTCTAAATCAACCAACTTTTTCCATGCATTAAAGGTAAAAGCCATAAATTACCAACGTACTTTTTAAAATTTCTCGATTTGAACCCTTTACTTTTATATTAACACTGAAACCCACGCACTTTCAAATTTTTAACCGACTTGAACCAAACGTTTGTACCATTAGTTATTATGTGGCATCGTTAGTCCTTTAACAATAATTTTCTTTACATGATTTTCTTTGTATGATTTTTTACGTTTTCGCTCGTTTTTTACGTTTTTGTACCCCCGTTTTTTAAAAAGATATCCATCTGGTTATATACGCAATTACGTCTGTTTATTTTGCGTTTACCACCCTTTTTTTAACACCTAACACAATACCGTTTTCGCCTGCATTCTTACTATATTCCGTCGTGATTTCGTACCGCTTTCCGTATGTTTAATTTACGTTTCCGTCCCTTTTTTTTACGATTTCGTCTAGTTTTATAACGTTTTTCGTTTGTTCTTTTTACCCTTTCCCGCACGTTTTTTTTTTATACGTCTTCGTTTTGTTTTTTACACGATTTCGTCTGTTTTTTTATACATTTTCCCTTCCGAGCTTTTACGTTTTCCCCGGTCCCGTTTTTTTTACGTTTTCGTCTGTTTTATTTTTTTTATTTTTTTTTTTTATGTTCATTTTTTGTCGAATTTTCAACCGGTGTTCGTTACATTCATCTGTAATCTTACATTTTTTTATGTTTTCCGTCATTGATTTTGTCCCAAATTGCAGATTTAGGGTCTGACAAAAAATTTTCAAATTGAAAAAAACGTCCTTATTTTGAAAGTTTGGTTCCACTTTTGGTATTTGGTCGACTTGAAATAACTAAAATACCCTTCTGCAATTTGGCCAAACCATAAGGACCATTTTTGCAATAATAAAAAAAATTGTAAAAATTAAAAAAAATTATGTAAGATTTTTTTTATTTCAGTTTCAGTTTACAATTAATAATAATAATAAATTATTATTTAATTCATCAATTTCCAGTTTTACAGTAAAAAACAAAAAAAATTAAAAATTTTATTTTTTTTTTAAATTTTCTTTCCCCGGGTTTTCAGTTTACAGCAATAATAAAAAAACAAAAATTTAATAAAAATTTAAAAATTTTTTTTTTTTTTTTTTTTTTATTTCGGTTTCAGTTTACTTTAATTTTTTTTTAATTCCTCGTAAACTGAAACCGAAATAAAAAAAAATTAATTTTTTTTTAATTATTACTCGTAAACTTAAACTGAAATAAAAAAATTAATTTTTAATTTTTTTTTATTGCTCGTAAACTTGAAACCGAATAAAAAAATTTAAAAAAAAATCTTAAAGAGTTTTTTTTTCCAAATTTTTTATTTTTTTATTATTGAAAAATGGTCCTTGTGGTTTTGGCCCAATTGCAGAGAAGTATTTCAGTTATTTTCAAGTCCGAGACCAAGAACAAAAGTGAAACCAAACCTTGAAAATAAGGACGTTTTTTGCAATTTTGAAATTTGACGGACCAAATCTGCAATTTGGCCAAACCACAAGGAAGCATATATTTGCAATTTTACTCAAATACCCATTATATAAAAAACAACTAAATAACAAAAGAAAAACAAATTACCCGGTTTGTCCTTATTGCAGCATACGAGTCCCACGTCCTTTACACGATTCAACATATAAAAAAAGGTTTGCGATTTTTGCACATGAAGACTTAGTTGTGTTATTTCATATGCCATCAATATCTGGTGTTGCAACCTAATCATTATAGGCTAACGATCGTTACGTTTGTGCCGATTAAGTTCCATCAGTGTCATCCAACGTGATGGCCATATTCATCATTTAGTTGTTTCACAAAACCTAATAAACCCCTCATTTCATTTTTAATCACAATAGTGCATTTCATTTTCTTTCCTTAATATTATCAAAATCCACATTCAAAATTATTCAACAAGATCTTTTTAAAATTAATATATATAACAATTAGTAGTTCTTCACTAATAAATAACACAAAATCCTGACGAATAAAATAATAAAACTAAACTTTTGGCGAAAATAGATTTTGTGGATATGTGTTTTCTATGTTTGTCGCAATAGTTAAGTCCACAAGTTAGTTGTAAGGACTAACTTTGCAACGGAATGATAACCCAAGGATTATTTCCGTAAAATATTTCATCAACAATTTACGAAAATAGTCCTTGGGGTTATCGGTTCGTTTCAGAGTTAGTCCCTCACTCTCCGTGACAAAGCACGGGTTGAAAACCTCGTTGAAAACAAATACAGTATGAGTTACATACATGACAGAGAGGTCATTATCACTCTATGATATCAACTAGCAACGTGTTTGAACAAGCTCAAAACACGGCTTCCAAACGACTAACTAGATAATACATAGACTGAAATTACCAAATAAATCGCGAGCCATAAATAAATTGTTGGCATATTATGAATTATGCAGACTAAAGTTGATCTCTTTGCGTCTCCACCTGCTGCGGCTGCAAGTTCTCTAGCTGTAGACTTTTTTGCGGCTCCTGAACAAGTAGTGGCACCTGAGACGAAGCCCGCAGAATCTAACATCCACTTAGTTGATCCATTTGCTGCTGTTCCAATGAACAATTTTGATACTTCCGACTTCTTTGGTTCATTTACGTACTTCTCATACTGATTCAGCATCATCCACATAGCCAACTACCCAGAATTCCAGGGATAGCGGCAACAGCTCAAACAATCAAAATCATAAAACTTCTGTTGCATCATCGAAAAAGGATGGGTTCCAAGTAAAATCTAGAGTTTGGGCTGATTCCTTGAGCCGTGGACTAATTGATCTCAATATATCCGGACGTAAGCTTTTCTTTCTTAGTCGCTGATTTATGTATTTATGACCACAGAAACACAGCTAGTTTAATAATTGTATAAATCTTACTTTAAAACGAAAAGTAAATGGTTTGACATGTTATTATAACTATATGTTTGTGGTGGCAGCCAAGAAGGTGGATCTGACGGATGTGGGGATTGTTGGCGGTCTGTCAGCTGGAACCGAAGAAAAGGACAAAGGACTACTTAATTCACTGTATATGGGTAGAGCGATGGGTACAGGATCTGAGTTCGGCAAATCCATTGGTTATTCAACTTCAGCAGCCGCAGACATGGATGATTTTTTCTCTAGCCTTAGCTTCCAAAAGTAGAGTTTTCATCGGTTCACAGAAGTTTATGCAATTACTTTAAATATATTTGATTACGAGTGCGAGAGATGATTTGGTGTGAGTGTTATAATGTCT
>BQNB010191432.1:0-11698 GCA_026074375.1 Tanacetum coccineum | reverse complement strand
AAGAATAGACGGGATAAGTTGGATTGGATAAGATCAAGTACTTATCCACCTGAAGTCAAACTATCCTGAATAGGGTATAAGAACAAGGTCAGTGTCATCACTGACCTTAGAAAGTGTGTTGTCCCCTTACCTAGATTAGAATGTGTAATAGAGACTAGTGTACGAATGTACTTGTCCAATCAACTTGGGGACACACACTTATCACCCATGTAGGTCTGACCCTACCTTAGCCTATATATAAAGAGTCTTGTAAAGGAGTAGGGGTTACGTTTGCACTTATGTTTTATCATTCACAAACTACCGACTCCTCCAACATCAACTAAGTCCCTGAACACAGTTCAGTTGGTTAGCATAGTTGTCAACTTAGCATAATACTTTGGTTTATGTTAAGTTATTAATGAGGAGATCACTTATACATACATTGTCATTCAATCCCCATTGTTGTTCTACAAATAATGGGGTATAATTCTTAATAAGATTTATAAAGGATTACTTATTGTCTTTACTTCTAACAAAACTATTTTCAATACATTACTTTCAAGTCATGAGTTAGTTTATCTTAACTTTGTATTTATTGGTAACTAACTCAAAGGGAACAACAAGTGGTATTAGAGCCGAATGTTTATAAAACTTTTAAACACTAAAAACGCTCAAAAAGTTTTATTAAAACCTAGATCATATTATGGTTGCTGAAAGTAATGTACCCCAACTAGTCGATAACAAAGGAGGTAGTTATTCAGCTATTGCTCCTAGACTAGAAGTTGGTAAATTTAACAAGTGGAAAAAGCGAATGCTTTGCCACTTAACTGGAATGGAACCCTATTACATTCAATGTATTAAGGATGGTCTTTTCCAATCCAAGACCGCTGAAGGTGCTAACAAACCTGAAGGACAATGGTCAAATGATGAGAGGAGTGTGGTCAATCAAGACCAACGCCTTAACAGTATCATTATATCATGCCTACCTGATGATATAATGAAGTCAGTCATTAGCTGTACTACAGCTAAGGAAACATGGACTGACTTGATTCACAGCTTTGAGGTCCCCTTAGATATCAAGGAAAACAAGATCATGGATCTGAAACTTGAGTATAATACCTTCAGAGAAACCCTCTGAAAGTCTCTCTCAGACCTATACCCAATACAAGACCTTGCTCAATGAGCTTTCAAATGATGGCGTTAAACTGTCTAAACATGAAATCAACGTGGGTTTCGTGAACAGTCTTCCTGAGAAGTGGCTTAGCTTTCTCAGGGACTAAGAAACGCTAATCATACTCAGACCCTTGACCTTGCTGACATTTATGGGAGGTTTGTCTATGAAGACAACCTGATCTCAAGGAGATACACTGAGTCAAAAAAGGCCTTGATAACTGCACCCTCAACCACTCCTATATCAACTACTTTCTTTTCTAACAATATTGTTTAGGATTTTCAAGAAAATTCTGATGATGAGGTTGATGAGAGAACTAGTGAGGAATACCTAAGAGATTTAGATATTGAGTTTCATGAGAGAGCTCTTTTGGCTGGGTCAAAACGTTTTATCAAAAGGAGAAACAATTTTTCTAGTCAAAAAGCAAATGAAAACACTGAGTGTTATAAATGTGGTAAAAAAGGCCTAAGTTTACACCTAAACTCATTCAGTCTTCACAACAAATTCAGAGTAGTCAAAATGAACCAAAAATTCAAAAAGATTACAAGACTGAGTACAAGAAGGTGAAAGCCAAAACTTTCACTTCTTGAGGCTAGTCCTTCTACTGCTAGGAATGGTGAATAGATTGACATCACAATGAGGAAGGTACACATTCTTCTTTCTATGGATGAAGATGTTGATTAGCAAACCTATCTTAAGTACATTAACATAGATCTTAAGTATGTTGAAGAGCAAAGGTTAAATTTGTTATCTAAATATAACAAACTGGTTTTTGAACTAAATAAATGTAGAGATGACCTACTAGTTTTCAAACAAGCCAAACTTGAGGCTGTTACATTTCAACTTCAAATCACTAAATTTATAAAACAAAACCATGCTCTTCAGGAACAACTTAAGGAAGAAAAACGTGTTAATAAAAAATAGTTAAATAGTTCAAACAAAGTAAGTCAATTCATAAATGAGCAAATTCCAAATCAAAAGAAGAAAATTCTTGGAATTGATCAGCTCACTGAAGCATTACCCAAAAATGATGTGAAAGAAAATCCATTCATACCTGCCTCGATAGATTATGATCATGAAATGATCCCAAAATCCAAATTGTTGGAAACACAAAAAGTGTCGGTCACTTCCAAGTAACAGTCTTAGCTCGTAGTTTATGTAATGATTAGATTAGTAATCTAGTCCGGCCCAAGACCCATGGGAAGCCCATCATAACCCATGGGCCGGCCTATAGGACCTATATAAGCCCCTCTCCTAGCCTTGGAGAGGGTTGGTTGTTGGTTGTTCCATTTTACCACATTTCATTTTATACAATTCATCCATTTTCCATCCAATCTCTCTCTAACATCACAACCCACATCTCACTCTTGTTCTTGGTTTGATCATAAGATTACTAGAATTCTTCAATTGGTATCAAGAGCCATGGAGTGGTGTGTTTAGTTTTTGTGTTTGATTTGTGTTCAAAAAGTCCAAGTGTATCTTGATAGTCCTCAACAATCAACAGAATATATTTCTTCCCATTTAGCTTGCAACCCGCAATTGGGCACACACAAGTCCATTGTGAAGCAAAATTCTGAATTCCTTTGGAAGTGGAAACAAATTTTGACTTAAATGAGCTTCTTTTTGCTTTACTCATTTCACAAGGCGAACAAAGTTGATCCTTGACATATGTCAACTTAGGTAAGCCTGTCACAATATCTTTCTTTTATAGTAAGGTGATGTAATCGAAGTTAAGATTGAGAAGTCTTTCGTTGCCATAACCATGAGTGTGTTTTGGTGAAGCTTTAGCCAGAAAACAGAAATTGGAGTTGATGAAGTTGTTTATTGAAGAGATATGTGTAGAGATCAGGATCCACGATACCAGGTTAGTAATCAGTTCCTTGAAGATCTCTTCACAAAACAAGTAGATTTCTAAAAGAAACCTTATATCCGCATCACGAATTGACCAACCGAGAAAGATATGATTGAGGCCTTCGAATTATAAACCCGTTTGATCATGACATTTCCTTGATTTCAGATCTCCGTTACCAAAGATATTAGAGCCAAATTGATCATTTTCCAAAACGACAGTACCCAGAAATTTCTCACATAAAAATTACACAACAGCTTGAGATTGCCCACGTCATGTGCTTTGTGCATCCGAGTCTACAAATTGAATAGGATGAGTTGACAATCTCAAGAGTATTAGAGGAGAGTGGAAATTGGACAAATTCGATCCTAAGGAATTGATATCTTCAAGGACATTAGTAATCCTAGAGACAATGTCTATAGGTGGGACTAATACTGGTTGATACCATCCTCTTTTCCTGTTTTATGGCATCCATATCTTTTTGGTCCTAAGAGGCTTTTGTGTCCATTTATATCTTGATGGACATCTCTTAGCTATCCACCATTTCCATTCCTGATTTGTATTCTCATACAACTCCTTATGGTAATCTTGGAATTTCTAAAATAGTGTTATCTGATGCAACGCCTATCCACAACCACACACACCCACCATTTTTTCCGTTAAGGGGTGTATCTGCACAGATTTGTTCGCTTTCTCTTGGGTTTACGCACTATAGGCACTACCTTAGGCTTCTTAGTTCTAGCGTTCACGTCTTTCATGTATCTAGAAACACAAGCATCATGATTAGAATTACACACACATTTTCCACATTCAGCACAAACAGCATTCATATTCGACGTTCTAGAATTTGAACTGTCATTACACGCAGTACAGACTTTATTTTACTTAGAAATATTAGAATAAAAAAAAATCCTATGATGGTCTTCTATTCCTTCTTTTTACAACTTCACTTGACTATTGGTTGGCACGACCTGTATCTTTAATTGATAGCACTTAAGCTGTGGTCTGCTTAAACTTGTAGTGTGATTTTATCCTGAGATTTAGACACGTGTGGATTAGTATTCCTAGAAAGCATGAGGGCAACTGCTGGGTTGTCTGGTTTTGTGTTGGTCGGTAGTGGCAATTCTATCTTCCTGCGTTTAAGCAATTCGAGTGGATTTTCTCCGTGTTTTCTATTCTGAGGCAATTCTGTTGAGTGGGACTTGTTTACAACAAACCACCGACACATTAGTTTATTAAACCGACTGTTTCGTTTGAAAACCTTCTCATTTCAGCGAGAATTTGAAAAGGAGTCGTTTTCCTAAACTGATGGTTTTGGAATCCGTTTGTGAGCATTTTGGTTGTCGAACAACTGTATGGTTTATCAAACGGAGTTTCAAGACTTTCCTTTTGTTACCAGTATGAGTTTCTTTAACCTCATTTATCACCTGTTCTTGTCTTGCATTTGATGCTTTCAAATCTTGTATTTCATGATATTGTTCACATTCTTTTCGAAATACATTTGAAGCATTTTCTTTGCAAACTGGGTTGTTTTTCATCTGTTCTTTACAATGTTGTAAAGAAAGTTCAAGAGAAATCGAGTGTTTTTCAAGTTTAGCAAAACTCTTTAAAAGCTTATTATGAACTTCGTTATTAACAGATTCAGTTTGTTTCGACAACTTTTGTGCAAGACATTCACATTCTTTGACTTTATGAAGATACATGCATTGTAATTCAGTATGAGCATTTAATCAGACAAAGAATGCATAACTATGAAACATATAACATCTTTAGGACACCACACTCCTTCAAGAAGTAGATATACATATTTGAAAATTCAGCCTTAATCAGATTCATAGTTAGTCAATCTCTTTTTCAAGGGATTTAACGTACTCAAATCTTCATGCATTTCCGTTTTTAGTTCATGTCAAACGAAAGCTATCAATTTTGTGATTTTATGGGAAGACTGCATTAGAAAGGTTTTTATTCAAAAGTTCCATATCTATGAGAGTTGGTACGCGAGAAATAATCATAGTATGTTTTAACCAAGTTTGCATCAAATTTTCCTATATTGGATGATGTTTTTAATGTCTTTTTTTAAAACTTGTCTACTTTTACTAATGGATTTTGAAACGGTTAGAAAGGCAACGTTTTTTTTGAGAATGTTGGTTCTGTTCTAACAAACGGTTTCTCCAACATTGTCTTCCTAACTTCTTTTGCGCGTTCCAACTGATAAAGATATTCCAGTGAGGGTCTTTTAAAAATTTCATACAGACTATTCTGATTAGTGTAATCATATGGTTTACTATATCTTTATTCAATTTTGATCTACTCTCGTTATCAAAGAGTCATGGTTCTTTCTTCCCTATTCAGGGGCAAATCTGTTTGCAGGATCGAAGTGCATATGGGATCTCATACAAACAGGCTTTTTTTCAGATTGAGCTTTCTTGATGGTACCTTGGATTGGCAAAGTTAGTCTACCATTATATGTCTGCACTTCTTGGTGCTAAACATTATGAGGTCTGAATTGACTGATTACGAGTATAAACAATTTCGTTCAAAAACTTTAACTGTTTGTCCATTTTAATCATCTTGTCAATATATTTTTCTTCCTTAACCTTTAAATCCGAAATGACCTCTGTGTTCTCTTTGAGATAACCTTCCAGTTGTGACTTTGTTAAAAGATTCTTTTTAACTAACTCATCGTGTTTTTTATTAAGAACTGAAATTTCATAGGCTTTTGTTTTTAAACCTTCTTTTATTTCAATGTCTTTTAGAGCTAATAGTCCTATAGTTTCATTTAACTTTGTTTGAAGAATTTCATAATCAATCGTCCGGTCATTAAAGGCTTTGTACTTCTCAAACACATTTTGTTTGTTCTGAAGTGCAATGAGACAACTATCCCGACAACTAATAGCCTCCCCCAAAGCACTATTAGTGTGATCAATGTTAGTTTTGCACTTTTCCAATTCTTGAGTCAATGATGCGTTTGCTTTCTTTAATTGCTTTAAAATCGTTTTGTTTTCCTCAGTATCAAGAGTTAAATTTGCAATTAAATTAGCAAGCGCAGCACGCTCATCAACACATTCTGCAGCATTTTGGTCAACCTGATTATCATTATTACATATATTTGATGAATCAGGAGTGACATTGCTATCATCCTTCTCCAAAACATATGTGTCATTAATGGATTCAGGTTGCTCAGAATGTCGTCTTTCATTTGCAAACACATTATTTTCATCATGGTTTTGTACCTGTTCCAATGGCTGATCAGTAGAACTGGATTCTTCAGGTAAGACCTCCTGAATCTTTGCCATGAAACTGTAATGTGCTTCCAATTCTTGTTCATCAATCTCTTCATCCGTGTCCTCTAGCCAATCAGCTTGCTCTGCTTGCAGTGGAACACCTTGTTCAGCTTGTTTGCACATCATCATCTTTTCCTTGTGATACGTGTAGTCTTTAACCCGCTTTGGCTTCCTGCATTCCTTTGCATAGTGCCCAAATCCCTTGCAGTTAAAGCACTGTATCCCATTCTGTTGCACTACCTGACTGCCTACAGTTTCCCTAGCCCCAGCAACTGTCATTTTCCTTTGATTCCTAAACTGCCCTGACTGATTGTCGTTGTTATACCTTGGTGGGGTATCTTCAGTCTTGTTCCTGGAGTTTGAGGAAGTTCGAAGGTTGTTGTTGGTAGGTTTGTAGAGCTTCTTGAAATACTTTGCAAGGAGTGCCAAATTCTTTTGCATTTCCTTATCCCTCTGAGCTTGTTCAGGATCACTGTCTTCATATAAAACGGACTCTGATTGAGGTCTTAAAATGGTTGGCGATCTCTTTGCCTTGTGTGTCTGGTAGACGCACTTGGTCGTGTGGAAGAAGGATTGCATGATATGATGGTGCATTCGATCTTGTGAGGTTTTGGTGCCTGTATAGTAGTTATCAGTGAATATGGTTGAGCAGCCGCAAGAAGTGTATGGATTTGCACGTTCTGGACTAATTCTCTCAGACGGATTCAGTTACTTTGTTTTGAAATGCTTCAGAACGTCAAACCACTTGTTTGTTTTTATGATATGGACTGTGTCTTTTCCTGTCTCTGCTTGCAACCGATCACACATCTCGACCATTTGGTTGAAGTTGTTGAACGAAATTGAACATTCACTTACATTGTGAAAACTTGCAATGTTGTTCCTGTCAAACTCATTCATCAGTTTATAAGAAACCGTGAGTAATAAGACTCCATGAGATTCTCATCTCAAGAAGTAAAACTTCCCAATTTCCAGAATAGATTGGTCTTTACTTCTTGTACGTCACGATTCACCCTGGTATGTAGCTCTCATGGCTGTCCAAATCTCCTTAGATGTGTTGCAAGCATCACAGTGAGTAAATTTCATCTCCAATACCAGTCACACAATCAAGAAAATAGCTAGTCTCTTTTCCAGCTTGAAAGTAAAGAAATCCCCCCCCCCAAATAAAAAAAGAAAAAAATAAAAAAAACAAAGAATTGTTCTCTGTTGTCATGTTGTGTATTGTCTCAGTTTCTTCATGTGCAGTTCTGGTAGAACGTTCTTGCTGCTTCAAACTGCGGCTAATGAGTACGTTCGTAGGGTATTTGGAACTTCAAAGATGCAACTTCCTCAGATATTCACCATTCGATTTAGGTGTCGAGGTATGTAGAAAACGACGAAACGCCACTGAGAATATCTCCTGGTCCAAGTATCGGGTGGACGATTTTGAACCAGCTGCCATGATATTGTTGTGCATTTGCACTAATCTGTTGAGGATGTGTTAACTGGAGTAGACATGATGAATGAATAGTTATGAAATATGAAGTGTGAAAGATTTTGTTGGATCTTAAGTGGATATGATGTGATTGAAGTTGTGGTCTTGTAGTTCACGTTCACGGGATTTTACTCGTCTATGATCAAAACCGATAATGAATTAACGGGATTTTACAAGATCACTAGATAACCGTGAATGATTTGATTCGGAATCAGCGGCCAATGATTTAATTGTCTAAAAACAGATAATTTTCTGGCTAGGGTTAAAGCTGTTTGTTTAAATAGGCTCACCAAACTGAAACGGGCCTAAAAATACAGATGGGCCGTGAGCAGATAACAAATGCAAGTGGTAACTTTTAATTCCAAAAAACTGAAAAATGATCATTAAATGATAGTAAAACTGATGGTTTATGGCTCGAAAAATCCTTAACCAGCTAAAGGGTGGTTACAGCGTGATCCGTCTCGTTTTTCTCTTCGATTTGAGAGGTCACGGGCCTGAAACGGACTTACGGATCAAAAGTTATGGCTGTTTTACTGAAACCCTTTTCTTCACAAAAAAATTCTTAGCAAACCGCTGCCAATTAGTAACTCGCTGTTTGGTAACTCGCCGTTTAGCAACTCGCCGTTAGCAACTCGCCGTTAGCAACTCGCCGTTAGCAACTCGCTGTTTAGCAACCTGCGTTAGACAACTGTGGTTTTAGCAACTCGCGTTTTGCAACTCGCTGTTTTTAGCAACTCGAATGTTTTGGTCAACAAACCGCCGTTGGAATATTTCCTTAAGTCGTGGTTCTTGTACCCTTTCCTTACCAAACCGCCAGTATGGAAACCACCAAGGCTAGTTTTTCTCAAATTCATCAATAAAGCATTTAAAGCCTGAAGCCAAAGCTAGGATTTGCAATATTAAGCGTCTCTAAGAAGATTTAACACACAATAACATGTAATACTCTTTGTGGATACGTGCCAAAAAAATAGTCAACTCTCCACGAAGAACAACAACATACTTTGTT
Organism: Tanacetum coccineum; assembly: GCA_026074375.1. NCBI lineage: Eukaryota > Viridiplantae > Streptophyta > Magnoliopsida > Asterales > Asteraceae > Tanacetum > Tanacetum coccineum. The sequence continues at coordinate 2,938 of BQNB010191432.1, read as the reverse complement.
TGCTCGTATAGTTCAGACTAGGAGCTTGTTTAACAACGAAATTTGAAGCACTCTTACCTTTTGATGTGTAGAACAAGTGAAGATCAAGATTAACAAACCATTAGACCCAAAAAAAAATTTGAGCCGTGGGTATTTTTCCACAAAATAAGCCACGAATTTGAGCTTGTTTTACCACACGAATCAACCACGAATCCACACGTAGCTCTGATGCCAATTGTAGGATCCCGTAATCACTTCATAACATATAACATACACGAATCGAACTAGAAAAGAGAAAGAGAGATTGAGTTGTTTAGAGAGAGAAAGAGGAGAGAGAATTGAGAGAGAAAAGAGAAATGAATTATTTTAGAAATGAACAACTTACTTTTTCTAAAGAAGAAAAAGCTTATATACCCCGTCACGTTAAAGGTACGCGCGGGATATTTAACTAGGACCCGGGCTTGGGTTTTGCTTGGGATTAAACCCGAAACATATACAATATTAGATTCACTATCGAGCCCGATTCCCGATAATATCCTATTACAACATTAACTAATTAAAGACCGAAGCTCCATTCCGGAGAGTGACGTAACTTTCCTTGTTGACTCAATAAAATTGTGGCTAACATAAGCATAATATATCTCAAAGAAACTTTATAGGTTCTTATGTTGTTGTATTCAGGTGAATCCTTTGTTCTCTACAATGGGCACAAATAGCATTATTGAACATAATCCCGATACCTGAATTCTCCCCAAAACCCCAAAGTAAATACTGGAATGTTCTGAAGTCCAAATCAAGTTGCTGCTAATAACGGGGGTCAGGGTCGTGGAAACCAAGGGAACCAGGCTAGGGGTAGGGCATTCATGTTGGGAGCAGAGGAAGCTCGCCAGGATCCGAACATTGTGACGGGTACGTTTACTTTGAACGATCATTTTGCCACTACCTTATTTGACTCTGGTGCCGACTATAGTTTTGTTTCTACTACTTTTATACCTCTGTTAGGCTTAGAGCCCAGCGACTTAGGTTTCAGATATGAGATTGAGATAGCTAGCGGGCAGCTAGTAGAGATTGATAAGGTTATTAAGGGTTGTAAACTAAAAATCGAGGGTCATGTCTTTGACATCGATTTGATACCTTTTGGGCATGGAAGTTTTGATATGATTATAGGTATGGACTGGTTGTCTAATTATAAGGCTGAAATAATTTTCCATGAGAAGGTAGTGAGGATACCACTACCGGATGGCAAGGTGCTTAGAGTAGTAGGAGAGAGACCAGAAGAGAAAGCAAGATTGTTGATGAGTGCTAAGTCTAGTTGGTATGTGCTTAATTACACATACCTTTTACCTATTAAAACGAGCCTAAATGACCAAAAACGGACATAAAATGTCAAATATATGCTTGTTTTGCTTTGTATACTGTGCAGGTAATGGATATTCACTAAAGAACAAAAACAAAGCCAAAACCGACAAAACCGAGCACGGGAAAGGAAAGAGCGTGAAAAGTTAAAGTCAAAGTCAAAAGTCAAAGTCAAAGTCGAAGCCAAAGACGTGTGCATCTTAAATGGGCGAACCCGCACCCAAATTAATAGGCCAAGTCAGCCCATTAATAATTAAAAGCCCATGATAAAAGCCTAAATCTAATTAATCTTAACCCGACCCAAATTATAAGCCCATTAGCCTAAAACATAACACCCATTAACCCCTATTAACCACACAACCATTAAAACCCTTTACATAGTTAGTCCTTGGGGACTAACATAGTTAGTCCCTATCCATTAACCCTGTTACCCTTTCATTAACACCCCGTTACCCCAAAAACAACTAAACCTTTTTCCTGCCAAACCTATTACTATTCACCTGTCCCTTTCCTTTGCCCTGCACCATGACAAAGCACAAAACCCAACTAAAACCTCACCCCAAAAGAGGGCAACTCCACCTTGGCAATCCCGTGGAAGCTTATTGGACAAAATGAATCAAGGGTTATGATGAGGGTTTAAAAAGCACAAAGAAGAATCAATGGCCAAGATTGAAGGCTTGGAGAGCACGCCTAATACCTCTCACAGAAGAAACACACCCTCAAGACCTGGAATCTTCTCTATTCGGCTATATATAGAAGACTAGTTTTAGTTTTAAGGCATCCAGTCTTAAGTAGTAATTTAGAATATCTTTTTATTGTATTTTCAGCTTATCTTAGTTTAAAATCAGCTTATTGTAACTTTCTTTAAGTCTTGTAAACATTTTTAAGTTTAATGAAATTTTAAGTTTTTATGTTAAGTTTTGTTTTTCTTATGCTAATGAATTAAAAGCTTTGAAAATGTTCTAACGAGCTCTTATAAGCCCTTGTTTAATCTATTTTACTAAAAGTGTTATATAGCTTTTAAGTGTTAAGAAAAGTTCACCAAAATTCACCCCTCAAAGCACCTCAGCTTATTTTGGAAGATAAGCCAGAAAGGGATGGGCTTATAGACTTTACTAGCTTGTTTTTAAACAAGCTAGAGTTTGTAGACAAAGCTCTTTTGAGCTTGTTTGCCCTGTTTTGAGCAAGGGCTTTTGTAAGTTCTCTATTTTTAAAGTTTTAGCTTAAAACTGTTTATTGCTTATTTCTGCTTATTTACTATTTATTTACTGCTTTTCTAAGCTTATTATTGATGTTTGTTTCTTATTTATGCTTGCTTATAGTTTAGATTTTATTTGTTCATGTTTTTCCATTAAGATTGCATTTTTAGCTTAAAAACTGCTTGTTTGGTTTGCTTATTGAAAAATGCTTATTTACTGTTGGAATTGGCTTATTAATGATTAATACACTTATTTTATCATCTATTTTCAAAAGTTTAAGGATAAAACGGTTTTATAAGCTTAAAAAAATGAGTTCACGAGTTTTTAAGGGGTGTTTGGCACAAGCAGCACTAACTCATGTTAGTGCTGTTTGAGTCATGTGAGTTTTAAAAATCCAACTTTGT
>BQNB010191431.1:0-11698 GCA_026074375.1 Tanacetum coccineum | reverse complement strand
GTCAGTTTTTTACGTTTGCGTCAGTTTTTTTTAAGTTTCCGTCAGTTTTTACGTTTTGGTATGTTTTTTACGTTGTCGTCTGTTTTTTATGTTTTTGTCAGTTTTTTACGTTTTCGTCAGTTTTTTTTACGTTTTCGTCAGTTTTTTTTACGTTTCCGTCAGTTTTTTACGTTTTCATTAGTTTTTATACATTTTCGTCATTTTTTTAAAACGTTTTCATTAGTTTTTAAAACGTAAAAAAACACAAAAAACCTGACGAAGACGTAAAAAAACAGACAATAACGTAAAAAAACTGACGATAACGTAAAAAACTAACAAAAACGTAAAAAACGGACGAAAACGTAAAAAACAGACGAAACGTAAAAAACTGACAAAAACGTAAAAAAACTGACGAAAACGTAAAATAACTGACTAAAACGTAAAAAACTGACGAAAACGTAAAAAAATGACGAAAACGTAAAAAGACTGACGAAAACGTAAAAATACTGACGAAAACGTAAAAAAACTAACGAAAACGTAAATTTTTTTTGACAAAAACGTAAAAAAACTGATGAAAACGTAAAATAACTAATGAAAACGTAAAAAAATATTATATATCGTAGAAAAACGGAGAACTCGTAGAAAACGAATTAAAATGGATGAAAACGTAAAAAAACGTACAAAAAAGAATAAAGACGGTTGAAAACGTATAAACCCAGAAAAAGTATGAATTATTTAATTATTGTAGAAAGAAGTGAGAAGAAGAGGTAAGAAGTGAAATATTTTGTCTGAATTTTTGAAGAGGTTAGAAGTGATTTTTACCACTTATCTCTGCAAAAAAACAAACAAAAAACGTCTGAGAAACTGCAGACATAAGTGGTGAAAAGAGGTTAGAAGAGGTTATTTGGAAAAAACAAACAAAGCCTTAAAAGGATAACAAATAGAGGTTAATGATATTTATTGACGTGACTATTTATACATTTTCGATTAACTCCACAAAAGTTCATGTTTTAAACGGCTCTAAAGCCCCATAAAAGACACTGAAAGCTTGAAAATGCGTTCTGTGTCATATATATGGTACTTGTTACACCAGAAAAATTACTAAACATGTAACATCCAGCAAGACACATTATTTTGCTTGCATATGGTCTTATAGAAATAAGCTACCTAGTCGACTTCTACAAACTTTAGCCATTTATTAGATCCAATCTTAATTCTTATAAAAAGAAAATTATAAGTTTTCTAAATATCCTTCAGCGAAGAGAAAATAATGAGTTGCGTGAACAACTAAAGATTATTTATTAATGTTATAACTTATCAGTAAGAATATTATACTTGAGTTTTGCTACCAACATATCATCATGCTTTCATTCGATATCGATCATAACAGCATACAGCGAGTTACGCTATGGTTACTAAAATTTATTAAGATCAGTAAAAAATCAAAGTATCATGCTATTTTAATACTTTCAAAGGGGCACTGATTGCCTACTTTTACATGCTGTAAGCACATCTTGATCAAATTACACATATACAAACACTAATCATTAGCACACCTGTCTATCAATAAACTGTGTTTTTCTGCTTATCTGAAACAACTTAACAAATAATCAGATAAGAAATCTGATTATTTGTGAGTGTAATAAGTATAGCAAAATGATCTAAAAGGATTGTAATAACCCATATGAAATCTTGAAGCAGAATGATCTAAAAGCCCAAGAAATAGTATATATCTAACACAAATAATTAAAAATATAAAAAAAAATACCTGTAATAATAGCAGTTAAACCATGACCATCAATTCCTTTAGTAACATCTTCAGCTGTGTTTTTGGCTGAGTATCCAGATTTTCCTTTGAATGCAATCAACCAAGGCATGTTTACTTCTTTTTTGCTTGAAAAAAGGTGACACCGAAATTTAAATCACTTTTAAGGGTTGTGCAATGATATATGCTGAAGGTTTTGTGACAAGTTATGCCAATATGGTATCAGTTATATACACTCAAAGTATCCATGTTTGACTTTGACTTTAAAGGGTAAAATTGTAAATACAGATTAGATTGAAGAAGTGACAACTAGGTTTTCTGTAGTTCTAGTTGCCATATTGGAAAGTCTTTGTGTTCCCATAAGAAAATTTTAGATTATTGGTACCCTAAAATTATTTTAATACCCTTTTAATCTTTTTATATTATTTTTATTTTATTATTTTGTTTTATATAAAACAATGAAACAAAAAATACAAAATTGAAATATAAAGTTTGACAAGTTAAAAGTAGTATAACACAAAAAATACAAAACATAAAATTATAGAAAAAGTGTTTGTCATGTTAAAAAGTGAGTAAAATTGCCGTAAAAAATATGTAACATATAATATACAAAAGATACAAAAAAAATATACACTGTGTATAAAAAAGTGTCAATAGCAATACCCATCAGATATATGTTAGACCTATGACTATTTCAAAACCTTCACATTGGAGGTTTTACAAGATATATATAAATATATTTTTTATTTTTTATACCATGATCATGTAAAGTTTGGTTAAACATAGGCATAAATAATCAAAACAAATTTAATCGCTAACCTCGGTGTTATATTCTTATATTGTTCCTCGTCAAGGTCTATATATTGAGTTTACCTTGACCATCAATCTATATGATGTCCTTGTCCAAGACCATTTTCTCTCCCTTATTTTCTTCATTCCTTGTGAGACAATTGCTTAAAATCTTTAGTTTCTCACAAAAGTTGAACAAAAAATCCTTATACTCGTGCTTGGTTACTAGAAATTGGTTTAGTTTTGATAATAACGAGGGGGTTTGCTCGCGTTCCGCTGCGGGGCGTTTGCAACTCCCTCAGTCAGTGTGTTTTGGGTCGGGTCGTTTGCCTACTGAAACAATACTACTTTTTTTCCTTCCGTCTAATTCAGATGCTTCAACTGCTTTTTATGCATATTGATCTATCAATTATACTGGAATTACATAGTTAAGACATAATTTTTAAGGCATAACTGGACATTTGACAGCATAACCCACTGTCATTTAACGCGTAAACAAAATGACACTACACAAAGAACAAATATTGAATCGATAATCAGCAATAACAGCTAGAGTAACGCAACCATAAGAACGTTTAATTGGTGAAAGTGAAAGCTTCTCGAGCTTCCTGTAATGAACTTGACTAACCTGATTTTCTATTATGATATCGGTTTGTTTCAGAGATGCAGCTAGACCTTTGATTTATTTGGATGCTGGAGAATCATTATTGGGTAACTTTTTTTTCAAACCACTTGGCTCGAAACATGCGAATTTAAAACCCTCTTATTGCTTCTTCAGTACCGTCCGTGAGCAGAGTAAATCCAACGAAGTTCCCACCCCCCCCCCTCCCCCCCCCCCCCCCCCCCCCCCCGAAAAAATTCCATTGTCTTTGTTAGTGACACCTCGTCCTAATGATGAATCACAACTTTGCATATAGATGATAAAGCATATGTAAGATATTGTTTAATTAGAATAAGGGAAGAAAGGGTGATCACGTTACTTTAACTTTTTGAAACTAAGATCTACCTTAACATCTTGTCCACATCATCAGGGTGGCAGCTATAATCATAAGATCGCCTGATGCTTTCCTCGCTTTATTGTCGACATAACAAATATCTTTCTGCTGCAAGGATGTGCGTCAGCAGGTAACTTTTGGGTTTTCACTTGCAGCTGTTGTGCTACTGCGAACATGGTTATCCATACCGAATCTCTAAATAACTGGGGTCGAAGTTAGGTCTGTAAGCTAGCTTGAAATATTAGAATGAGACACATGTATTCAGTGGAACAACCCTCTCACACATTAAAAACAAATGACACTTCAGAAACAGAGTAAGAATATCCGATAATTCTCATCAGAAAAAAACAAAAAAACAGCTTTAAGGAGTATTTTGGATTTCTTATTTCAGCAAAACTATATGATTATTAGTCCGTATTATTATTGCGATATCAACGTGTGGGAAACCGTAGAGGGGGGTGAATTCGTGTCCTTTTAAAAAACTTTAAATCTTTTGTATCAATTATTAAATCACCTCTGCCGGCAGGTCCTTAAATATATGGGAGCCGCCTACCAACATTAGGGGGGCGCCTATTTAAAGGGACCTCTCCAGAAGCGGTTTTCAGACTTATGATCATGTGTATCAAATCACCAATCAAGTTTGTCGCATATGAGAATTGACGATTGGATTTACAATAACTAGCACATATTCCACCATATATATAAACACTCACAATGTTTACTACAAAGAAGCTACACAACCTGTGACTACACAACATACATAACATTCAACACAACATAAGCACAATGCAAGGTGTCAAAAGTAATGCGATATATGTAAGACATAAGTAAAAGAGAAAGATAAAAGAAAAATGCAAACCGGACCGATGATTTAAGTGGTTCGGTATGAAGCTCTCTTCGCCTACTCCCTCACACGAGTATCCAACTCGAGAGTTACTATACTAATCAACAAAGCTCTTTTCGGGGAGAAAACCTTATACCAATGCTTAATTATTTTTCTTGACACAAGCTAGATGTCGAGTTCTTCTTCGGGTACAAAACCAAACCCGTTATTGTTTTATGGGCCAGCGCGCATATTCTACCAATATATCCACACTCACAATGTTTACTACAAAGAGCTACACAACCATGACTAACACAACATACATAACAATTCACACAATCATAAGCACAATGCAAGTGTAAAAGTAAAGCGATAAATGTAAAGACATAAGTAAAGAGAAAGGTAAAAGAAAATGCAAATCGACACGATGATTTATAGTGGTTCGGTCACGAAGCTCCTCTTCGCCCTACTCCACTCCCTGAGTATCCAACTCGAGAGTTACTTCACTACATAACTTCGGATCTTGATGATGACCGAAGTTATTCTCTTGCACTTGAGGAATAAAGGAAATGATGAAAGATTGAATCACATTTAAACAAGATTAAACAAGTTTAATGATCAAAGAGTTTAGAAATATTTAGTGAGATCTAGAGAGAGAAGGTACTGAAAAAATCATGCAAAAGAGAGGTGAAAATGGTTGGATGTGAACTACTACTTATAAGAGCTGAAAACTACCAGTCTGTCAACGGCGGTCCCAGATATATTAGGGGGCCGCCGGCCTATTAAAGGGACCGCCCCGACAGACGCTCCCATTTTTGTCTTTTTGTGGTGACAAACTTGTCTAGTAAAAGTTAAACATGTTTTGGGGGGGGGAAAAAACCAGATTTTGAAATTCAAATTAATTACCAAATAAAACATTTCTTTATAATTCAAAAATAATTTGTCTAAATAATTTTTGAGAAATATTTTTGGTATATTTATAAAAATATAAAGTTTAAGACAAAAACTTATTTCTTTGATCATCCTACAAGTTTAATGTTGTTTGTACATACCTTACGTGATTTACGTCGGGTGCAAACAAATGTCGGTGTGGATGTAGACTTGAGACGTCGAGAGATGTAGATGCATGTATGCATTGATGATTTGTGATTACGGGTAACTTGCTCACTTTACGTTATGTATTACAAGTCACATATTTGTCATCACCAAAACATAAAGAAATCGTATAGATTAAATATCGTAATATTTGCACTAACAAAACGGTGTAATCAAATATGTGGCAAGGAAAGCTAATATTTAAGAGTTCATGGTCCAACAATACTTCACTCATTGTTGCAGACAACAAATTGCTTCTGAAACATTGTTTTGTTGTAAATGATGTGCAATCTTACTAAGTACTGACATTTAAACCACATAAATGATTTTTTATGCTACTAATTGGGTGTTTAGGTAAAATCATGCCCAAAAGCTTATGTATTACTATTAGATAGACCTAATTCAACAGACTAAGCTCATTAGTTTATTTGTCCTTAGAAAAGCCATGAAACTTTCAATACAAGTTTACCCAAACACTTTGAACGTGCTTAATTGTTTTTTCAAAATAAAATAACCTTTTAAGCACCTAAAGTATACTTAGCCAAACACCCCCATATTAGAGTGATGAATGCAATCACTAATACCATTTAGCAAGCCAAAAAGTGTAGTCATTCATCATGGCCCATTTCAGAGGCGATTAGACATTTGAGATTATTCCTCATTATTGTCGACAGTCAAAGAAAAGAACGCAATCAAATTAAGGCATAAACTGAAAGCCAACGGAATAAAGAGCTTGAGCCCAAGTTGTATCAGCCAAACACAATTTTGCCAACAAAATAAAGAGAAAGTACAAAAGAATATGTATAAGGGAAAAACAAAATGGCGGTACAGTTTAGTAAACTTTCTTACCTATTATGATAATATTGAAGCAAAACAGTAAGTTGAAACGCGAGTAACCGTTGGCCATGCCATTGATGATGAAAACCCGTATGCGCAAATCAAGAACATGCCTTTTTATTCTATTTGATATAACTAAAAACGAAATCACACATCAAGCAACCTTTAGATTTTATAACAATCATTTATTGATATACATACATTAAAATCAGAAAAGGATGACTTCAACCTAAAAAGTATTTTCTGGTGGCCATATGACTTTACTCAGTCCACACAGACACAGAAGCAATGTGTGTTCCTGCGCGCACACATAAAAAACAAACATCAGCAGAAAGAAACGAGGTTATATACTGATATATGGGAAACAAACAACTAATTATTAACGATTGAACTAAAAAACAGTAAAAATGATTAAAAGTCATCCAAAATGTATTACATATTGCATAAAACGACACCTATACTGCTTTCTTAGAATAGCCCAACTATATCAGTGTATAAACTTTAATCTTTTTAATTATATATAACCTATGTTTACTAAACTCAGCCCATCTCAATACAACAAATAAATCCTTTTTGACATGAACCCATTTTTTCAAGCGCCTAAGATGGGTCTCGCTGTCAGGTTAGCATGTGCAATAAAGGGACAACACCCATGAGGAATTATTATCCAATGTGTTGGAAACCATGGTTACAAAAAAAAAGAATTACGGGCTTGAGGTCTGAATTCGTTTTGGGCCCTGAACTTCTACAGCATCCAGGAACATGTACACAATCGGGATGCCATAGTGCTTTTCAACTGTCATTCAAGAGTGAAACTATTTGGCTCAGATTTGCGAGTGTTGGCCGGGATAACAAAGTATCCAACCCGCCATGGCTGCAAACACGTAACTGTGATGCCACGCCAAGATACATGTAACAAACGTATACACGCTATGGGATCTTCATCACCCGATAGATCTGGAAATGGTGGTGATGGTTGTGATTCAGAGTTTGATGAATCAGAGGGACACGTGCCCTATGGGTTATGTATAATAAGGGATTGGTCGGGTACAACCCAAAAAAACCGTGCCCATCACACAAAATAGGACGGGTCAGGCTACTGCAAACAAACGAACTGGGGTGGAGCGGGTCATGGACCAGGTATCCGAACGGTGGTCTAGGTCGGGCATCCCAACTATTGTAGGCCAAGATATTGGTTCCCCTCTCACAGTTGGACATACTGATACAACCACCAATGACCCCACAAAGAGTTTTAAACCAATATGATATGCAACAAAGTTGTTTTGAAACGGCGTATAGCAAACAAAACATGAAACCATAAGGAACCATTAAGAAACTAATGTAAGGGTCGTAAGAAACAATTTCAGACATAATTATGCAGACAAAATGCGGTGCAAACACTTATAAGCTGCTGGTGGGTCATGTACGACAAAAAAAATCAGTAATGGTTTACATGTATGCATTTAGTTTCTTTCAGCAGGAGCGGTTGTTGTTTTAAGCCTATGTTAAATGCCGATCCGTGAATGAGGGTATGTATAACAATACCAAATGAGGCTCAGATTTATGAATACAGTAGCGGTACCAAACACCTGACATGGCTCCAATCACATACTCGGTGTGACTGCCTAGCCAAGTTACAGGTCTCGGTAAACTACGCGTACTAAACAAAACACTATCATCATCGGCTACAACATTTTATCTAATATAATGGGCATACATATCCTTTTTCATGGATCAATACGGCTTTCAACAAAAATGTTATAAGTACACATAAATCATACCCCCAAAACCAACTGTATAATCACACAACACTAACCAACCATCAAGAAATCATCAAGGAAGGGTGCCTGACCCGCCATGGCTGCAAACACCGCGCTCATGGTGCTGCTGCGCCAAGGTACGGGTTACTTTCACCCACCATGATCAATAAGAAATAAGCTTACTTGAGCTAACTTCGCCATTGCTTTTAAATTACCACAAATGCTGAAAATACCACTTATTTTCAGCAATCGGCTTAAGTAAAACATTAAGTCTTCAATGTGCATAAATACTTGCATTTACGTGAACAATCAGCTATTTTAAGGTTTAAGATATTGTGAACTCACCCGGATGACATGTTTTAATGTCAAAACATTTGGCTCAGATTTGCAAGTGCATAGCCGTATACTTCATCATAATGTCAGAACGTTTGGCTCAGATTTGCAAGTGTGTAACCGGATAAATAGGTATGCGAACCTGCCATGGCTGCAAACACTAATATGGGTGTGATGCCCCGCCAAGATACAGCCGCTTTAACCCATCATGTTCCAGCAACACATAAATTAATAAATCATCATTGCCCACCATTTCTACTAAACAGTAGATATTCATTAAAAGAAATAAGCAGGAGGCTCAGATTTGCAAACATAAGAGCAATACCAATCACACGCCATGGCTGCAACCACAATACACTTGTGGTTGCCCCGCCAAGATATATGCGTCAGTAAAGTATGCTCATTAAAAAGTATAAATGCCAAAAATCATCATCATCGCCTTTATTAAGAGAATGCTACTGTTTTCGTTTTACTTTTTTTACCCTTCATGGCTGCAAACACCACGCTCGTAGTGCTGCCGCGCCAAGGAGCGAGCTACTTTCACCCACCACGATCAATAACAAATAAGCTGTCGTGGAGTAACCATAGCAGGCATAACCAAATGCAAGCAAGCGTGATTGAACTCACTATTCACCAACACATTAGGTAGCCGACCCGCCATGGCTGCAAACACTACTTCGTGATGCCCTGCCAAGATACGGGTCGCTTTCACCCTTAATGATCCAACGACTTATTGCATTTTCAAAATAATAAATGCACACCAAACACTCCTAAATTAGCAAATCATCAATAAAATGCAGTACATGCCTGCAAATATAATAATTTGCCCCGCCAGCGTTACATGGCTGCAAATATAACAATAGCTATTCGTAAGTATTTCCCACATTGTATCTCCATCTATCTCAAAGCACATTTATTTTCATAAAAAAACTAAAAACCATAAAACAATCATGTCAAATAAGAAAAAAACAAAAAACAAATCATATGAACATTATAAGCTCATAAGCTGGAAAATAAACTAATCCAAATATCTTTAAATCATGCCATATAAATAAGCCATAAGCTGAATTAAGCAAAACCAAAGTTTATAAAAACCCCTTAAATCAATTAAAAAACAAAATTAACAAAAAACCCAATTCATTTTTTTCATATGTATAAGTCATAATTGCAGCTAAACTTGAAAGAAATAAGATTAAAAAGGCATATACGTACCTTTCTTCATGTTTTGAGATTTTGATTAACCTAAATCTTCCACATCTTAACGCCATCAAAACACACCAAATACACTGACACCCACCGTTTGGTTTGTGTCTCTATGTGTGTGTTTTTTGTTAATGTGAAAGAGAAAAGGAGAACGAAACACGTACCCAACACGTGTATGCAAAATAAGTAGGTAGTTAGTGGGAAAGTGGGAAGAGACGAAAATGGGGATAATGGGGCAGGTGGGGATGTGTGAGTATGAGAGAGTGGGATTAAAATAAAGAAACGGGTTAAAAAATCCGAAAGCAGAGAGTGTGATGTGTGAGTGTTTACCGGGTTAAGAAAAAACCCGCCTAAGCCAAAACCTCCCAATAAATGTATGTATTGGATAATATTAAGAAAAGTTATTATAAATTCTGGTTAGGCTAATGCAACAACTAAATGCGCCAATGTGTTTCAAAATATAAGGAGAATTCAGAGTTATTGTGGATCTCTCTTCGTACGAGGAATGGTTAGCCTGGATTAAGAGTCTTCGCCTTCAATCCAAGCACAAACAGCTTTTTGAAGGAGTCTGCTACGTCGCCTGGTGGATTATTTGGGTCTTCCGTAACAAATCTATATTCGGATCGGTTCTTCCTTTGAAATCTCATTTGTTTGACGACGTGGTTTCTCGTTCTTTTACTTGGTGTCAGTATAGATGTAAAGGTTCCTTTAGTTGGATAGATTGACTTAAAAACCCTTCTCTTGTTGCTTTGTAGCTCTAGCTCCTTGCTAGTTTTTTTTATAAATTTCAGCCGTTCAAAAAAAAATCATCCAGAGCAAGTCATATAGTACACCCAAATGACAAATGCAATAACAAGTTGTGGCTTATACACATCTACGTTGTTGGCCTTAACTAATTTTGTGAAGTTTCTTAACAAATACTGTAACTTATGCGTTGAGACCAAGGTTGTCAGGATCCGGATCTTACATAGGATCGTTTTCGCTTTTGTAAGATCGTAATCGAAAGATCGGACCGGGATCGTAAGATCCTATGAAAACATATATATTTTTGTATGTGGTTATTTTTTATATTTATATATATTTTCATATAATATTTTATATGATGAGCATTTACATATATCCCAAAAACACTTCAATATTTATATATCTTATCCAAACATTCTTTAATAGCATTCTACATCATGCATTAATAACTTGTGTTTTGAAAAAAATATTTAATTTTTCAAGTTTTAGTGAGTATATATGAAATTCTCCCTTATATGATAAACGAATATAAATGAATGATAAAAGAAAAAGTTATATGTTCAAGTACCGTGGTAATAGAACGTTAGATATATTGTAATACATACTTGCACAAAGTTCATTCATGTTTCAATCGATAAATGAATGATTTAGATACAAAAAAGATACTACATACATGCACCTACTTCATGTTTCAATCGTTAAACGATTCTGGATAGAAAAGAAATATGAAAGGGTCTTAATGAAAATTATAAACCTTAGCCTAAATTACCAAAAGTCCAAAATAAGGCCATTCTACGATCCTACGATCCGGTCCGATCCTACGATCCTATCTACGATACTACGATGCTGAAACGATCCTACTTGAATTGTGATCTTGTTACGATCCTGATCGTTTTTTGTGTGTGGGATCGTACGATCTTACGATCAGGATCGTGATTTTGACAACCTTGGTTGAGACCATTACTAATGATTGGTCCATACCAGAGTTCTAAAAGGCGTGTCATGGCGGCGACAAGGCATCGCTAAGACGCGAGGCTGTGACCTGCACGTTACGAAATAGACCAAGGCGTCGGATCTAGGCGTAGCGTGCGATGAGGCCTGAAAAGGCACGATAAGACGTGAGACATGACGAGTTTTTTAGATTCAACTCTGATAATTTTTTAAATAAAGAATATTATACTATATAATTAAAAGCCGAGATTGTTGCCCCGAGGTGTTTAATGAGCTGCATTAAATGAGAATCCGACCCGATTCTTTTGTATATTGACCCGAGCCCTTTTTCATACACGTAGTCACTACGTGTCTTTCTCTCTTTCTCTTTTCGATAAAAAAAAACACACACCATTTCAGATCTATTGTATCTCAGATCTATTGT
>BQNB010191430.1:0-11698 GCA_026074375.1 Tanacetum coccineum | reverse complement strand
AAAAATGGCCAAGCAACTCCCAAAAATTAATTTGCCATCGCATTCTCAAAGTGATTATCTGTTTATATTATGTTTTCATTTTCGAGCCGCATATAAGTGTACCTTCCCTTCGTTTACTCTAACTAAATTCCTAACTTAGCTGCGGTCTGTTATTTGCAGACATCGACACTTTGCGCCTTATCCTTCCCTAATGCCCAAATCATCTTAGCACCGAGGTCCGGTAATTTGCGAAAGGTACATTAAGAGCCATCATAAGTCAGACATGATGCTAAATTTAACAATTTCATGCCATTCAACCGACATTTTCCTCTCAAATTGATTCAAGGTTTTAATAAGGATTAATTTTTGTAACTAATATGCAACTTAACTTAAAACTCATATATATAATGTCACTAAAAAGAAGTAATAAGTTTTATATACACGAAGAAATAACAACTCAAAAAATCAGACAATTGAGTTGTTCTTCATTATCAGCTCCTTCTTGATAATTTTGTTCATATAAACCAAATATACAACATATTAAACATACAAAACAACAAAAAATAACATAAAACCATAAGCAAAATTCGAGATCGATTCTGTATGATTAAACCCAAAAAATATGATAATCCTCAAGAATGGAATTAGGCTTGATTAATTAAAAATACTTACATAAATTTTGAAACTTTGTTTTGCAATGACACAGTGCAGCCTTCGTCGGAAAACCCAAAAGACGAAAGGAGTCTGATGTTGTGTGTGTGTTGGTTAGCCAATCTTGTGGAAAGTCGGTATTTGGATCTGTGCCAGAATTGTTTGTTTGGTTATAAGTGTCGAGAACTCTTCATATTCTGTTGGATTATGGATTTGAGTTGTGGTAGAGTTTAAAATCGCAATGTTCATATGCCATATTCATTTTGATGATATTGAAGCTTTAAGACATTTATAAATGTGATGGTGTATTGTAGTTTTGATAACCGTGCTTCTTGGTATTCTTCCATTAATGTAACATTGGTATTCTTTCATTCTTTGGAGATGAGGGGTTGTGTAACTCATTGATGTTGGAATGCATAGAGTCGATATCTAAAGAGTAAATCTCACTCATAATAAGCACTTGCACATTCATTATGAGCACCTGCATAATAAATTAGAGGACTGAATCTTTAAATATAATTGATTTAAGCATATTAATTAGTCATGTTAAGAAATGCTCTCTTATTAACCTAACTTCTAACTTGTTCGGGTTGTTCTATATCATGTCTTTATGTAAAATATTGAAAGGAGAAAAAGGTGATATGAAATGCTAATTCCAAAAGGATAAGAAAATTAGGGTTTGGTTGTTAAGTAACTAACTGGTGATGCATGGTCTTGGAGTTGGTCATGGTCAAAGTCAAACTGATTCATCCCATCTTTTGATTTTGTTGTTTACCAAAAGTACCCCTGTCTCCGTTAACTTATACAGCTGGCCACGTCTGTACATTGTCTTCTGATCCTCACGTGCCTTTTTAATCCTTGTGTTTCCTCCAACACACTTTCATTTCATTGGCCCATTATGTACGTATGTACTTTGATCACGTCACTTTCATTTTCTAGACATATTTGTCGAAGGATTATCTTATATGTACCCCTAAACACCGTTTGTATTTCCTGGGTTTTATGCGGTTCTTTTTTGTATTTTATTTTTTTTGTATTTTTATAATTTTGTATATGTTATAAAACTGTGACACGGAAAAAATCGAACGAAAAATATAAAGTTTAACTGGTCAAAAGTATGAAACTGTCAAAAATTACGGAACATAATCTGATAAAAAACTGCGTTGCACTGTAAAAAGAAGGGTACAAAATAAATCTTTTGTACCTTTTGGCACTATTTAGTGGGCCAGGGGTACTAACAGGGGTACCCTTTGTCGAATTGCTTCCATGTTTTGCTTCTTTCTTCTCATCATAATTAGTCCTAACAAGTGTGTATATATACACACACATATAGCTATGCTACAATCCATTCTATAGTATGGGTACGTTTACATAGACGTAACAACATATATTTTGACCGTTTGTCCTCGTTACAGCTAATATGTTCAATCACGTACAACATTTTAGCTGGTTAGATAAAATCACAAACTCATTTACCTTTAATGCAACAACTATGATACTAGATGACAGCTAACACATGTGATCATAACTTCATAACCAGTATTGTCATAACTACATATGGAGACGTTTGGTTCATTATAAATATACTCATTTTATGCAAGAAACGACGTCGTTTATGCGGTTCTGCCTAAAATGCTACAGTGCTACAGTGTTCGGCCTATTGGGCTTCCAGTTTGGGCCGGCCCATTTAACTTTCTTTTTTGAATAGGCAATATAAAAAAAAAATTGCTCAGCACAAAATAGGAAAAAAAATTACAAAAATACTGATTTATTCAGATCAAAAGATACCCGCGACATGATACCAATACATAAGCCCATATAAAAAAATAAACTATTAAACATGAGACCGAAAAAATAAACCTGCACAAAATAATATGAAAAAAAAATTGGTCGACACAAAATAAGAAAAACAATTACAAAAGTACTGATTTATTCAGATCAAAAAATACCCGCGACATGAGGCCTGAGACCGAAAAAATAAACCCGCACAAAATAAATAAAAAATAAAAATAACGCCCCGCAGCAACCGGCGCCTAAAATACCCGCGACATGAGGCCTAACACATAAGCCCATATAAAAAAACAAATTATTAAATATGAGACCGAAAAAATAAACCCGCACAAAATAAATAAATAAAAATAATAAAAAATAACGCCCCGCAGCAACGCGCAAGCAATCATGCTTGTTGACTTCATTCCAATGTGACACAATGGGATACTAGGATGAGATGGAATTGCTGATTACCATTTAACCATTTTCGATTTGATCGCTTATTTTGATGGGATGTAAATAAATCTATGCTTTCCTTACTAAAGAAATCCACTATGATAGTTTACGAAAATGTTTATAAAATGATGAAAAGTCTACAAACTTGTAAACTATAGGGAAGATAGGTTTATAAATAGATTTATAATAAATAAGTCTATAATATTAAATCTCTTCATAATTTAATGTCTTTAGATTATGTATAATGTTTAAAATAAGTTTATAAATTAATGCTATAATAAAACTATAAACCTTTATAAAGGTTTAACATAATGGATGTCCTAATTAGAATTACCGAACACTTTCATTATACTAACATAAACATGATAAATATTTTTTTGCTTGTACTTTCTTAATGCAATTATATCATTATATATAAAAAAATCAAAACAAAATTAGCTACGAGCGTAATTTTTAAGTTGTGTGTAATAGTCACCATAATCATTATCGTCACGTCAATGTTACATCATCATTCAACACATCATCAAATCTTTCACCAAATAGGCGTACTCACCGATCCACCAAACCAACAACACAACATACCCTACAATAGACTTAAATATGCACACAAAAACAGATATTACTTAATTTGGTTTGGTGGGCTGCACCACCAAACAGGTGCCAAAACTTTCTCGACCGCGTATGAAGGTTAAAGACTGTAATGGTCGGATAACATGTGAAAGGCTTGACCACCGGGTGAAACAATGCTCCATTGCGCCTGGTTGTTAAGAGCATCCCCCAAGTTTAAACACAATGCGATAAGTGTTTACTATGTAATTTCTAATGCTAACATACACTACTACTTTGCAATGAATACTTTTCTTTAAATCTTTTTTCGACTAAATAAATATATGAACTTAAATTATTGGTTAAACTTATGTATATTTTACATTTCAACAATTATCGGTGTTGTAATAATATCTTAAATTTAGCTTTAGTCTCGTTCCTTCATAGATTTATTGACCAAAATAGAAAAGAATTGACATAAAAAATAGAGTAAACTGCAAAAATCATCCTTGTGGTTTGTTAAATGTGGCACTAATCACCCCTGTCACAAACTATTGGCAAAAATATCCTTGAGAGGTCAAATATGTGGCACTTTACATCCCTGGAGGATGATTTTTGCAAAACTTTTTGTTAATTTTTTTGCAAAATTCATCCCCAATAAGGATGATTTTTACCGAACATTTAACTCTCAAGGATGATTTTTGCCAATAGTTTCTGACAGGGATGATTAGTGTCACGTTTGACAAACCAAAGGGATGATTTTTGCAGTTTACTCTAAAAAATAATAAACATATGATGAGGTGTCATTTTATACATTTTTTCGGGGTCATTTAACCCCTAAATCGTGCATTTAAGCCCAAAATAAGTACTTAATCGTTCTTTTTCAGGTATTTAGCATTTGGAAGACATTTGGAGAAAATGCACGTGACTTGGGCTCATTTGAAGAAGAAACGGACAAGACTACGGACCTACACCAACATTTCTCAAGATTATGTTCTCAGAGGCTGGAGACGGCGTCACAAGATGCACGTGACGCCGTCACAATTCATCTCATGACAGTGTCACAAGAAAGCATGACAGCGTCAGCTCGCACGACCCAACCCAAGATCTAGAATATTCTACTTCATGATGGCGTCACGATTAAAACGCGACGCCGTCGCAGCGATTTTTCTATATATACAAACCCGAAATTAAGGTTTTGTGTGTGTAACTTTAGAGTAAAAAAGGAGGACAAACCCTAGTTCGTTTGGCAGCTTATTAGGACGATTTTAGGGCTTCAAAACCCTATTGTACCTCTTTCAATTCATATTTTAATCAAGTAAGACTATCTTGATCATTCAATATGTCTTATTGTTTGATTCTTTATTGTTCTTGCTTCACCTTTAACATGCTTGGCTAAACTCCTTATTATATTCATTTACGATTATATAAAACCTAGAATGTAGATCTTAGTGGTGTTGCATCTTGTGATGAATATGCATGTTAGGCTTTAGAAAAACAGCTTTTGTCCGTATCGTTGTTGATATGTCTAAGGAAACATGATTGTGTTGAAAGGATACCATCGGTAACAGTCTTCATACTACCTTACCCTTAATATGGTTGATCCACTTTTAATATATTTCAAATGCATTTAATATACTCTTGGGGGTCGGGTAATAGTCTTCATACTACCTTACTTTGTGTTTTGCCTCAACAAAATATTAAATAGATGGCGGGTTCGTGTAATCTGTTCATGAGTTAGGAAATAATTACATAGATCATCATAAGTGTGACAAAGCAACAACGCTAGGAGAAGCAATCTAGGGAGTAATACATGATTAAATAAATACAATCTTTTTATTATATTGTTATCACCATTAGCGTAGTTTATTATTTAGTTTAATAGCTAAAACCAACCAAACCTCTCAAACATATGATTTTACTGCTTTCTTATAAATATAAAAATACAAAAATAATCTTCTCTCAACCCCTAGAATTCTGTTAGACCGTGATCAAACCTTCCCAATCTATTCCCCTAGAGAACGATAACAACCCCCGAGTTTTGCCTATACAACTACTACAACGGTTAGATACTTTGCCTAGGGAGTTGTAAAACTTCTTGTAGAAGTCCCTTACGACGACCGCATCAAGTTTTTGGCGCCGCTGCGCGGGGAATGATTAGGTTTTGATCATAGTTTAACTTAGTTTTACTCGCTTGAATCCTTTCAAGTGAGAATTTTATTTTCGTATATTAGCTTTCTCATAGTCTACCTTTTCTTTGTGTTATTTGTTTCGTAACTCATTCTCGTCAACCACCATGGGAGACGAGAATCCTATCCGTACTCTTGGAGACTACTCTAAACCTAGCCACGAGGGCTACAGGAATACCGTTGAGCTCCTCGTAGGGAACAACGTGGTACCTCTTCGATCCAACAACATCTGGTTGGTGCAAAATGGATGCTCATTCTACGGACTTCGGTCCGAGGATCCAAACCCACACCTCTAGGATTTCTTAAAACTTGTGGACTCACTCGACCTTGACGGTGAAAATAGGGAAAGAACATGCGTGCGTTTATTTCATTTTTTCCTTCGCGATCAAGCTAGCAATTGGCTTAAACGTCTTCTAGCAGGATCCATCACCACTTGGGAGGATCTTACTACTCGTTTCCTTGCTCAATTCTTTCTACTAGGAAGGACCGCAAAACTCCGCAATGATATCCTGATGTTCCAACAACATCATGGAGAATCTTTATCTGAAGCATGGACTCATTTCAAGGACTTATTACAAAAAGTTCCTCATCATGGCATCGACCTTTGGCTCCAAGTTCAAATTTTTTATGACCATGTCAATCATGTCACAAGATGAACACTTGACCAATCGGCCGATGGTAAGCTTCGTGACCGAAACGCCAAAGAATCCTGGGCATTATTAGAGGACCTCGCCCTCTATGACAACGAAAGTTGGAACGACCCAAGGGATTTCGCTAAACCGGTCAAGGTAATCGCTTTGCCTCAAGATGTCCCGAGTACACCCAACCGCCATCTAATCAAGCTCGAAAATCAAGTTCAACGCTTGATGGAAGCTCATCTTGTTCCGACACAACCTACTCAAGTGAACAAAATCACTACCTCATGTGAGATCTGTAGTGGTCCTCACGACACTTAGTATTGCATGGATCCCGAATAAGCCTTTGTTGAATACGCATCATCGCGTACCAATAAAGCGGGAGGTAAGTGGTATACTTTCAAGCCCGAGCAAAACAATCTTGGTGACACCTATAATCCATCATGGAGAAGTCACCCAAACCTTAGGTGGAGACAACCCCAAAATTCTCAAAATAATTTTTCAAACCCACCTAACCGATTCCAACCCAACAGTTCAATACCAAACCGTTCCTTCAACAACCGTCCTCAAAGCTTTAACAATCAATCAAATCTAGAAGGATTGGTATACAACTTCATGGCATCTCAAGACGCTAGATTGTCTAAGTTTGAAGCCGATTTCAACAACAACAAAGTGAGATGACCAACAAAATCGACACTGTGTTAAAGGCTATCACCGATCGAATAACGGGCACATTACCTAGCAACAGGGTTAAGAACACGAAACTGAATACCTCCCTAGTTTTCTCTACTCGTTCTTACCCAACTGAAGATCCGCAATGCTCAACCATTGTCCATGGTTCAATCAATGCCATCACAGTGTATCCCAAGCAACCAAACGAACCCCAAAACGACTAATCGAAAGAAAAAGAGCGTGGAAAAGAGGGGAACCCCGAAGACACCAATACCATGGCACACAATGAAGAACAAAGAGATACACCACAACAAGGGCCGAAAGACACAGCTGCTATTAATAATTTAGGGCCTGACAGGATAGACGAAGGAATAGAATGGATAGATGTTGAAGAGCCTCTAGATTTAGTAGACACAAGTAAGGAATCGGTTTATGAATCGCTGATTAAGGAAATACCTAAGTGCTCGCTCAATTATGACTTTAGGATAAAAAGGGGTGACCCAAGAAACCTTAAAATTTCCTGCATGATTGGACATAAATTTATGGCTAACGCATACATTGATGTCGACCTACCCATGAACATCATGTCCTTGGCATATTATAACTCCATTAGAAAGAATGGATATGATTATATGGGAAGAAATTTCGTAGGGTTGGGAAGGGATATGCACGTATTTGTGGGAAATATGAGTTACGTCATGGATTTCACCATCCTAGAAAGTATTGAGGCTAATATTGATCATAGCTTATCAAACGTAGTATTTGGACACCCCTTCGTTGAGATCGCCTGCCTAGCTATAAATAGGAAATACGGGTTAATGACTTTCACATATGGGATTAAAGAGATTACCTTTAAAACACCATATAAGGACCCCGAAAGGAGCGAATTGTCTGGCGAGGGTCATGACTTATTATCATCTAGAGTAATACTCAGTGAGGACGACTATGATAAAGGATGTAGGAAGCCATCCGACTTAGAAGATGGGTTTTATAGAGACACCAGTAAGCTCAGACCTGAATACTTAACAGAAATGAACGATGGAGGAGAAGTCACGTAAGAACGTGTGACTTCGAGTCTAGCTACAAGACTCGTAAATAAAGAAAAGCGCTTTTTGAGAGGCAACCCAATATTTACTTTTCCTGCAATTAGGAGTGTCTTGTGTTTTAATTCTTTATTGTTTGTTTTATTATGTTTGAATTATTTTGTAATCATGCTTTGTTTTGTTTGTAACTTCGTCTTACTTGCAATCAAAGGTATTTTGCAACAAAATAAGTGTAGGGGAAATATCTGGTTTTTAGAACCAAATTCAAACATTTGAAATAAATTATTTAGATTAATTTGCGTCAGTTTCGAGTCATATGATTGAATTATTAATACTCAGGTTGTTATGCAACATTTTGTATAGGAAAATAACTTATAAGAATGAGTGCAAGAAATTTTTCATCAAAAACGAAAAATGAGTTTTCACAGAGTGTTGAGACTGTGTCACGAGTTACACGCGACGCCGTCACCACGACACTTGTGACGGGGTCAGGATACTCCTGACGGCGTCAAATGCACAGTTACAGGAAAACTCAAAAATTTTAAGTATTTTTGAAAATAAAACTTGTACAACACTTAAGAAAGTTATAATTCTTTTATAAACCTGCAAAACCATGAGTTTAATAATTCTCTCATCCTATCTTTATTACTTTATAGAGTCAATCCTAATTTCACACTGTATATTATTATATCGCACATTTTATGCTTGGTGTAGTTGTCTTTGTCTTTGATTACAGGTTATATTTGATGAGAAGAAGCTTGAAAGTTCTTAGAAAGTTTCATTGTATGATTCTTGGAGGACGATCTAACCAGTTATCACATGTTTCTTCTTTATTATTAAGTAAACCAGGGGAGTACTAGTTTCTTTTACTTGTTTTCTTTTCCCTTAATTCGTTCTTACGGGTACTTCTATAGAACATTGGGGACAATGTTTAACTTAAGTGTAGGGGGAAATAAGCCTTAGAAACTATTCTTTCATTTGCCATTTACTTTGTCCTTGAAATGATGAGGTAATATATCGAAACATAACATAAAAAGGTAATTTTGACCAAAATGTAAATTTTTTTATGACACACACTGACGAAAACCGAGTATTAATAGCGTCTCATGGACAGGAATGTATATGACTAGCACAAAAAACCCTCAGAATTCCACCCAAAAAATGTGAGGTTCGCCAAGATAGTTTATTAATGAAGGCGATACCCCTAGTACAAACCATGAAACAAGAATGTGTATGACTAGCACAAAAAACCCTAGTACAAAAAACCCTCAGAATTCCTATAGATCTGAGGGTTTTTTGTGCAGGATACCCCTAGTACAACCCTCCGAGCCTATCCTTTTTTATGGTTCTCGTAATTTTCTGGTGGATTCCAGATTATTAATGAAGAGCATTGTCGCACTTAAACCAATCGTTACACCCAAATCGCCTTAGCCTACCTTGTATGTACTCACTTTTAATGTCTTATTGTGTTTAACCCAAGTTAATTATTTGAGTACACGGTTGCTAAGTCCTTATCTTTGTAAATATTGTTTTGGGACGATTGGGATTCATGGTAATATTTATTTCGCGGAAGAATGGGGAAGAAAAGTGTGAGATTTCGTAATTTCAAGTAAATAAATTTATTATATTATATTCCTATTTTTACCATTAAGTAAAATTTCTACTTTTGCTTTCACCCGATTTAGCAAATTTCCGTATTCTTAGTTAAGTTTGAGTCATGCTTGAGAATTTTTTTCGTCTACGTGCATATAGTAGTTTGATATTTCTATTGTTCACCCCTAATGTTTTATAATCCTAATTTGTGACATTTTAGTTTTACTTTGCGTTTTCGTCAAATTTTGCTAAACCTTGCAATTTTACATTCAAACAATATCTCTTATATTTTTAAACCAACACACTTTACCTAAATTAAATCACTACATAACTTAAACAAAAAAAATTATACCCTTATAACCCCCCTAGTGCGGCTACACATCACCCACACACACACTTTACATTTAAATCTTCACTTCTCTCTAAAATATAATCATTCCCATAGTTACATGCAAATCTCATATAAAAAAACCATCCATTTTCCTCCACCATCCTTGTGGGCTGCCGAATTTCTACTGTAATAATCCGTATTTTTGATCAATGAACGACGTCATTAAATTCACTATTTATTTTTTTCTCTCTCGTGCGCGTTTACTTTAATTCTCATCACATAATTAAATCGCGTAAGCTAAAAACTTTCACTTAACGAATAAAACAAGAGAAATATGATTTTTATACACTATTTCCTGACATGAATAGTGTTGGTTCGTTTTTAATAAAACTTTTGGCAAAACATTTTTAGAATCATTTATATAATATTTATATGAGTTTTAAATTTATAAATATTATTTTACGAGACGATTGACCCACTTAAACGATAACATTTTACCAACGATATAAACATTATTTTATTTTTGTTGAAAGTAATAATCACCTCTTTATATTTTATTTTTGTCGGTTACGTAAAACGTTTACGTTTCGCGATAAATCAAGTTTAGGCATACCCGGAACCACCAAAACTTTTCTACGCTTCAACAAATACCCACTTTTATACCCAATACATAAAAGTTACTCAAATATATCTTGTATAGCTCTCTTGTGCCGAAATTTTGGCAAGTTATACAAGGTTATATATAGAAAACTCTTCCATGTTGGTCAAAAGAGCACCATGCTTCTTAAATGCATCACCATACCTTGTCTTTTGACTAGAGACCATACCTAAGACTAAAGACCATCACTTGAACCATTCCTTGGACCATTCCATGTTCCCTTGACTAATATACTTCTTATATACATGCATTTCATAAGAGATAACTCACACATGCATTTACACTTTGTAAAAATCAAACATAACCTCCCTTTGTGCTCCTTATAGGCCACGGCATAGAGCAAGCACCAAACCAAACCCATATAAATTTTTATACAACCCATACACTCCTATACACATCCATTCTAGCATATGTTATTTCTATTTAGTTTAATCACCATTTAGGATTTTATCATGAAAATGAGATTTAAACTTGAAATGATCACATGGATTACTTTTATATATGTTGTGATATTACATATATCATGTTAAAAATGATGATAAAATATTGTATCAAGTTATTTTGGTATAAAAATGATTATGGGGAAATTAGGGTTTTTATGGTTTCATAATATGTTTCAAGATAAAGAAATACTTAAGACAAGTTAAGGTTAATTATGGACTTATATTAAGGTTATAAGATCATTAAAATAAGGTTATATCATGATAAGAAAATATGTACACTTATATAAAAAGTATAAAGTGGTAAAACATAAAAACAAGGTCAAAAATGAACTTATGAATGTTAGTTAAACATTCTGTCCCAAAGTGCCTTAAAAATATATTTATTTTATATTTTTATAAGATAATACATTTCACGACGATTCCGAAAAAGTAAGAAACTTGTTAAACGGATTAATAACGAAAAAGTTACGTTAAAAACGAGTTATACGTTAATAAACGAAGTCGTAAGTAAATTTTTATAAAAACATTTTAATAAAATTTATAAACAGCAAGTATTAATATTTTTAATAAATAATACATATTTTTAGGATTACAAAATGATAAGAATCGTAATTTATCAATTAATAACGAACGAGTTATGAATTTCGCAAGTTTACGACAATTAATACTTTTATAAAACTATTTTTATAAAAGTTACTATTCATGACAGAAGGTTATATTTTTGTAAACCTC
>BQNB010191429.1:0-11699 GCA_026074375.1 Tanacetum coccineum | reverse complement strand
GTTGTGGAATCACGCTTTGGTCAAGGCTGGCCATGCTGCATATACTGATAGGTTTCATGAGTTGGCGAGATTAGTTCCTCACTTAGTAACTCTTAAAAGTATGAATATTGATAGGTATGTATATGGCCTTGCTCTACAAATCCATGGGATGGTGGCAAAAACGAAGCTAAAGACTATGCAGAAGGCTGTGCATATTTCTAGTGCACTGACTGATGAGGCTATGAGAAATGGATCAATTAAGAAGGTTGAGAAAAGAGGAAATGTAGGGGAACCTAGCAGGGATAGGAGTGGTAGGGATGATAATAAGAGGACTAGGACTGGAAATGCTTTTGATACTACTGTAACCCTGTAGGAAGAGAGAATATGGGTACTTGGCCCAAGTGTAACACCTGCAACTCCTACCATACACCCGGAGGGCCTTGTCGCACATGCTTCAACTCTAACCGCCTGGGTCATTTGGCAAAGGATTGTAGAGGTGTGCCGAGGAATGTAAATCCTGTCAATGCTAGAAACCCGACAGTTAGGGCATGTTATGAGTGTGGTAGTACCGACCATGTCAGGTTAGCTTGTCCTAGATTGAATAGGGCACAAGGACCGGAAGAAAATTATCCAAATTAAGTTGCTGCTAATAACATGGGTCAGGGTCATGGAAACCAAGGGAACCAGGCTAGGGGTAGGGCATTCATGTTGGGAGTAGAGGAAGCTCGTTAGGATCCGAACATTGTGACAGGTAGGTTTACTTTAAACAATCATTTTGCCACTACCTTATTTGACTTTGGTGCCGATTATAGTTTCGTTTCCACTACTTTCATACCTCTGTTAGGCTTAGATCCCAGCGACTTAGGTTTCAAATATGAGATTGAGATAGATAGTGGGCAGCTAGTAAAGATTGATAAGGTAATTAAGGGTTGTAAACTAGAAATTGAAGGTCATGTCTTTGACATCGATTTGATACCTTTTAAACATAGGAGTTTTGATGTGATTATAGGTATGGACTGGTTGTCTAATTATAAGGCTAAAATAATTTGCCATGAAAAGGTAGTGATGATACTACTACTGGATGGCAAGGTGCTTAGAGTATTAGGAGAGAGACTGGAATAGAAAGTGAGACTCTTGATGAGTGATAAGGCTAGTGAAAAGAAACAAGAAGAAATTGTTGTGGTTAGAGATTTTCCTGAGGTATTCCTGTATGATCTATCTGGATTATCGCTTATTTGAGAAATTGAGTTCCAAATTGAGTTAACCCCTGGAGCAACGTCGGTAACAAAGTCTCCCTATCGTTTGGCACCTTTTGAATTGGAGGAGTTGTCTGGACAACTCAAGGAACTCCAAGACAAATGTTTCATTCGACCAAGTTCATTGCCTTAGGGAGCACCGGTATTGTTCATTAAGAAAAAAGATGGTTCTTTTAGAATGTGTATTGACTATAGAGAATTGAACAAGTTGACTGTGAAGAATCATTATCCGCTTCCTAGGATTGACGAACCTATTTTGATCAACAGCAAGGGGGGTTTCCCCCCACCCCGCAATTTTTTTTCTCAAAGATATATCTTATGTCTGGATACCATCACCTGAGAGGCATGAGGGATGACATCACCAAAACTGCGTTTAGGAACTTGTTATGGACATTTCGAGTTCACTAGTAACGCCTTATGTCGACTAAAACCGCACCAGCTTTATTTATTGGATTTGATGAATAGAGTTTGTAGGCCTTATCTTGATAAGTTTATGATAGTGTTTATAGACGATATCTTAATCTACTCTAAGACTCGGAGATGAGCATGTAGAACACTTAAGGTTAGTCTTGGGACTGCTCAAAAAGGAGAAACTGTATGCTAAGTTTAAACTATATGCTAAGTTTTCTAAGTGTGAATTCTGGCTAAAAGAAGTACAGTTTCTTGGGCATGTGATAAATGGTAATGGAATTCATGAGGCTGTTAAGAATTGAAAAGCCCTTAAAACTCCGACTGAGGTTCGTTCGTTCTTAGGATTGGCTGGGTATTACTGTAGGTTCATTGAGAACTTCTCTATGATAGCTAAGTCTATTACTATCTTGACTCACAAGAGTAAGACTTTCGATTGGGGTGAGGAACAGGAATTGGCATTTCAGACCTTGAAGGATAAGTTGTGTAATGCGCCTGTTCTAGCTCTCCCCGATGGATCGGAAGACTTTGTGGTATATTGTGATACGTCTGGGATAGGACTAGGCTGTGTGTTAATGCAAAGAGGTAAAGTGATAGCCTATGCGTCTAGGCAGTTGAAAATTCATGAGAAGAATTATACTACCCATGATTTAGAGTTGGGTGCGGTTGTGTTTGCACTTAAGATCTGGAGACATTATCTGTATGGGACAAAGAGTGTCATCTATACGGACCATAAGAGTCTTCAACATATCTTTAGTCAGAAAGAGTTGAATATGCGACAACGTCGCTGGATAGAGTTGTTTAGTGATTATGATTGTGAAATTCGCTACCATCCTGGTAAGGCGAATGTGGTGGCTGATGCCCTAAGTAGGAAGGAAAGAGTAAAGCCTAAGAGAGTTAGAGCTATGAATATGATCCTTTAGTCGAGTATCAAAGATAGGATACTGGCGGCTCAGAAGGAGGCTGTGGATGAGTTTGCAGTATTGCAGAAAGGTTTAGATGAGATGATAGAACAGAGAAGTGATGGAACTTTGTACTACCTGGATCGAATATGGGTACCTTTGAAGGGTGAGGTGAGAACCCTATATAGCTGAATATGTTAGTAAGTGTTTGACTTGTCTGAAGGTTAAGGCTGAGCATCAAAGGCCATTTGGCCTGCCCCAGTAACCTGAGATTCCCGTATAGAAATAGGAAGGGATAGCTATGGATTTTGTGACTAAGTTGCCTAGGACTAGTAGTGGGCATGACACAATCTGGGTCATTGTGGACCGATTGACTAAGTCTGCTCATTTTCTACCTATGCGTGAGGATTATAAGATGGAAAGGTTGGCTAGATTGTATTTGAATGAGATAGTTGCTAGACATCGTGTGTAGCCCCTATAGTTTTCATTACCGAGATATCTTTTTTTGTTTTTTCATTGTTCCCAGGTATTTTTTGGGTAATCTGCTCCCATGCTGCAAATAGTCAAATATGAACTTAACATTGTCGCTCTTCTATCGTGATAGTTGTTAGGCCCCAAGTTAGTGGAAGAGACTACTGGGAAGATCTCGCAGATTAAGGATAGACTTAAGGCTACGCGTGATCATTAGAAAAGTTATGCTGATAAGAGGAGGAAGCCTCTAGAGTTTAGTGTAGGTGACTATGTCTTGCTCAAAGTGTCGCCTTGGAAAGGTGTGGTACATGAAACATAAGGACTAAATCGTCAATATTGGAATTCTATAAGCTGGTGGAGAATTATGGTAGATTTGGTCAAAGATATCAAAAGATGAAGCTTCTGGAAGATCTCCTTAAGAAGATAAAGATAACAGAAGATATTTCTTAATGTTTAAAAGATTTACTTGTTTATATCTTTATGTTAACTTCCTTTGTAAGTCATGATCTCTCTATATAAAGAGATCATAGACACATAGTTTAGTATCCAGAAAAGTGTGTGTGTGTACACTGAATCAATGTAGACTTCTATGCTGTGTGTAGCCTCAAGGTAATCAAGGTTTTCCTTGATCCCTGTTACTGTTAGAGATAGGTAACCATATTATTCTGATCAAATAATATTAAGGGTTGGTGGAAACGTTTGAATATAAAATCTTGTTCAATAACTTTGATGTTCTTATTTATATTCTGTTGTGCATTATGTTATCATTGTTATTGTTTATCCTAGATATAAGTTCTAAACAAACTGAGCTTACAAAGATCCTATTAGGTGATATCAGAGCATGGTGGCTCTCGATCTAGGATCAACAAGGAGTTTTATGTCAAATTTATAAAGGAACAAGGTTCAAAAAATTTCTATTTTTGTTTTTATGCTAATTTGTGACGGATTCGTGACAGCTTTGTGACACTAAAAAAGCGCTGTATGGATACTTAGAGAAAAGGTATCCTTAAACAGTGGTTACAAGTTAGTACTGCTCGCGTTGATGTTTCTACTGCCAAGAATACACGAAGTTTGTTGGCTTTCGTTTGACACAACAAGAAGTCGATGCTATGAACAAGAGAGGAAGCAGCAAGTATCAACATGATTGAAGGTACAAAAAAGCAACAGACATATAAGCTGATAATTGGAAGTATAGATGTTAATGCTGCTTGTTATGTTTTAGTGTTGCCAATGGCAGTTAAAACTGCTAGCCTTATCTTTGAAGGTTAGTGTTGCTGCTTATGATTATTAGTGCTGCTTATGTAAGTTAGTGCTGTCAGGAGACGTTAATACTGCCAAATACCTGGTTAATGCTGCTAAAGGAAGATTAGTGCTGCCAGTTCATGTTATTTTCTATATCCCTAATGTTAATGCTGTCAGTTTATATTTAGTGCTGCAAGTATATTAATTGCCAGCTAGTATATATATAATGCTGCCAAGTATAAATTTCTCTAGCAGGGTAAATTTAGCAGTTACTACTGTTGAACTTAAACCAAGGTTAGTGCTGCTCATATACTTAATACTGCCAATAGAAGGAGTTACTGCTATTGTTTACAACTACTTTGGTTTAAGGGTACCCTAAAAGGTGTGTTTGGATTCAGATTCACTTAAAATTTATAAAGGCTAGTTTTGGAATTTATTGGATTAATTGGTTACGAAGAAGATTGTTTATGACTTATTTAAAGTTGAAGTGGAGTTTTTTGAATACGTGTTCTTATCATATATTAAAGTGAGTGTTAAACTTTGAAGATAACTTATTCGTGCTTAGAAACGATGTGACAAAGACTTGACGGATCTAGCAAAGGTGTGTGATTTACAAACTTATGGCACTCAATGCTCACATTTGCTGTCACTTAGTGTGTGTCTCATAGAAGATGAGGATTTTTGTCAAGAGGTTGCGATCTACTTATATTTCACAAATTTATTTATAAGTTTGACGTCACGTAGATAGTACAAGATATAAGACACAAGTTTGGTTATTCTACTTCTACATCAAGTTCGTTATACTTAGTTTTCTTCATCAGTGATCATTACATATAGCTTACAGAATTGAAGATTCAAGAGATGGTTAACATATGGGTTTCAGGGGAAGCTTATTGCCAAAATGTTTAACCGTCAGGTTATGTTCATGCACCACATGAGGTGAAAGGTTTCATTACTACTACTGGTTGTTTATTACTACTGCTAGTTTAAGTTTCTACTGTCTTAAATTCATTATTCTTATTATACGTCATGGAGGGTAATTTGAGACATTAGAAGGCTGGATTAGAAGTGTGATATATGATTTGTAGTTGTAAAGATTCAAGTTTTCTTACATTCATAAGTCCTCTATTGGATTACGACAAAAAGGGGAAAAATAATAATAGGTTGCAACTTATAGATCCTTGGTGTAGCATGGTACAAAGGAAATCTACTTAAATGGAAGTTTTGTTTCATTCAAGGAGATCCATGATCTCAACTTTAGGGGAAGCTTTGGCTTTATGATGAAGTTCGTACACGACTTTGTTTGTTTTGTCATCATCAAATAGGAGAAGATTGTTGGGATTCTAGATTTGATGAGACAAAACGAATAAAAGAATGAAACATAAGGACTAAATCGTCAAGATTAGAATTCTACAAGCTGGTGGAGAATTATGGAAGATTTGGTCAAAGATATCAAAAGATGAAGATTCTGGAAGATCTCCTTAAGAAGATAAAGATAACAGAAGATATTTCTTAATGTTTAAAAGATTTACTTGTTTATATCTTTATGTTAACTTCCTTTGTAAGTCATGATCTCTCTATATAAAGAGATCATAGACACATAGTTTTAGTATCCAGAAAAGTGTGTGTGTGTGTACACTGGATCAATGTAGACGTCTAAGTTGTATGTAGCCTCAAGGTAATCAAGGTTTTCCTTAATCCCTGTTACTGTTAGAGATAGGTAACCGTATTATTATGATCAAATAATATTAAGGGTTGGTGGAAACGTTTGAATATAAAACCTTCTTCAATAACTTTGATGTTCTTATTTATATTCCGTTGTGCATTATGTTATCATTGTTATTGTTTATCCTAGATATAAGTTTTAAACAAACTGAGCTTACAAAGATCCTATCACTCCGTTTGAGGCATTGTATGGTAGAAAGTGTCATTCACCAATTATGTGGGCTGAGGTTAGAGAAGGTCAGTTGATAGGACCTGAGTTAGTGCAAGAGACTACTAAGAAGATCTCGCAGATTAAGGATAGCCTTAAGGCTGCGCGTGATCGTCAAAAAAGTTATGCTGAGAACAGGAGGAAGCCTTTAGAGTTTAGTGTAGGTGACTATGTCTTGCTCAAAGTGTCGCCTTGGAAAGGTGTGGTACGCTTTGGGAAGAAGGGAAAGTTAGTACCTAGGTTTGTTGACCATTTGAGATTATTGAGAAAGTTGGCCCTGTGACCTATCGGTTAGATTTGCCTAAGGAATTGAATGGTGTTTTATGACACGGTTTCCACTGTCGAACCTTAAGAAGAGTTTTGGCGAATCCACACTACAAGTACCTTTGGATGAGATTCAAGTTGATGCTAAGTTGAATTTTGTAGAAGAGCTTTTAGAAATTTTGGAAAGAGAGTTTAAGAAGTTGAAGCGTAAAGGTTCGGTGGAATTCGAAATGTGGCCCTGAATTCACGTAGGAACGTGAAGATCAGATGAAGTTGAAGTACCTGCATTTGTTTAGTGATGTTATTAGTTGAATTTCAGGGATGAAATTCTTTTAAGGGGGGTAGAATGTAACCTTTGCCCTTTTTGTGTTCTGAATATTTCATTTATAGTCTTTTACCTAATATGACTTTTGTCATTATTTAAATTTTTTGTACAATGTTTGAACGGTGTGATTTTATTAGATTATGTGATGAATTATTGTTTATTGTGATTAATAATCCCTTTTGGAAGTATTAATTGGTTTATGTGTTCCGGTGTGTTTGACCCGTAAATTTTGAGAAATGCCGAAAAACGAGTCTGACACGTCCGTTAATGCCCAAATTGATTATTGAAAGGGTTTTAAAGGTGAAAATCGTCCATGTGTAAATACTCTAGGTTAATGGAAAAGTATTTTTAAAGTGAATAAAAATGCTAATTAACTTTGGGGTAAATTTTACGGTTGAGTTTTATGAGTATTTAAGTGATCCCGACACGAAAAGAAAGGCCCGAGACCCCATGGGATGCCATGGCCAGTCAAAAGAAGACTAGGGAGACAAGGCGGATTAATTTTAGCTAACCTTGTCCAAATTGTACATAAGATGCTTTCCTTATCCTTATTTTTACACATAGTTCATTTTCAAAATCAAAAAATATCCTCTCCCTTCTCTCTTGTGTTCGTCCGCACCTACAACACACACACTCTTATAATTTTTGAAGTTTGATCAAGAAAACATGAAGACATAAATATTTGGGGTTGATTCTAGTGTTTGGTTATTCATTTAAACAACGTTTGGGTTGTCCGGTTCGTGTCGAAATCTACAAATTTGAAGATTTTCTTATAAGTTTTCAAATTTAAATTTCGTTTGTCCTTTTGGGTTTATTTTGATGCATAGATGTTAGTTGTACAAGTTGATCGTTGTGAAAATTGATTTTTGGAAGCGAAACGAAAGAAAAAGGGGGTGTTTGGTTCGTGTAAAAAGAAAAGGAAAAAGAGGGTTTTTGTAGTTTTGATGTCGTGGTCGTGATGGTTGAATAATATATGATGCTAGAATGCTTATTTTTGATAGTAGCTTGTATGGCTTATTCGGGCTTATTTTTAAGCTATTTCTTGGCTTATTTGGGCTTATAGGCCATGAATGGATGATTATTTTTGTGTCATGGCGTATGTTGTAGACTATTTTTGAGGCTTATGGTAGTAACAAAATGCGATACGTAGCTTAATAGCTTATTTTAAAGCTTAATATACGTATTTTAGAGTTTATGGACTCATGGCCCAATAAGTCTATTTGAGCCGCGGCTTAATAGGAGGGCTTATTGTGGTCCGAATTATTTCTACATATAAGTATATACTTATATATGTAAATGGACCTTGGTTTTGGATTTAAATAGTATTTTGGATTTATATATGTCCTAATGGACCCTTGTTGGGCCTTAATGCCCAATAATCGATATGTAGTAGTTATGAGAATTTTGATGGACTTTTGAAAGTGGAAAAGTATTTACAAAGTGATATTAAACGATATTTTAGAAAAAACGTATTGGTGAGCATTAACGATTGAGATTTTGGAATTTTGTCAAAAAGTGTCGAATTTGTGAAAAATGTTGAAAATAAGGTTTGAAACCTTTGAAAAACGTTGTATAAACGTACGAGTCATGTCGAAATTTCTTAAAAAGTTTATACTTCGAAAATTTCTTTAAAATATTATTTTAATAATAAAATAATATTTAATTATTTTATTTATTTATTTAATAAATTCACTAAAAGACAAAAAATATAATTTTTCTCGAAACTTCTCTAAAGTGTTTATTATGAGTAAACGTTTCATTTTCAACCGTATAATGAATATCTTGAAGTGACTAAGGTGTACCAATGGACTTGTCGAGATATATTTATAATTATAAATTATAAAATTTATTATATTACTGTAACATTTACGCCTAAATAGTATAAGTATGTTATATGAAGGAATGAGATTTGGATATGATTGTGGAGTTAAGTCGTCAACTCATCATACTACTTAATTATTTTGGCAATTATAACAACGCGTCTAAAACTCTATGCATCAAACGTGAAGATTGTTTTGGAATTGGATGATTAAATTGGGACATTAACTAGACTAGTGTCGAGTGCGGGCGTTGTTGCATTGCTTGTGTGATGAGTAATTTGGTTGCTAGAAGACTTGCTTAAGGTGATTTATATTTTGTGATTATCAAAACGTAAAGATGTGAAAAAATATTAATAACGTTTTTAGGCATTATATTTTGTCAACAGTTTTGAATTGATCTGTGCGAAATGTGGTTTTGTTTTTGGGACAAGATATGTGCTTATGATTGCTATGTGAATATTATGTGTTGTATGATTGTTTGGAGCGGATGGGTACGCCTACCCAGTATTTGTATGATTGTTTGGATTAGAGGGGTATGCCTACCCAGTATTTGTATGATTATTGGAGCGGATGGGTACACCTACCCAGGTTTGTGTGTGGTCCTGCCCTAATTTTAGTGTTCCAGCTGGTAGGCCCTTTAGGTGCGTAAGTGACATATGGTTATTGATTAGTGGTAATGTTAAGGTTGTTTGCATATATTCACTGTCATATAGCACTATCGTCCACTGTTGAAATATTGGCACAGCTTTTGGGTTTAAGGTCAAACCTACGAGCTCACTAATATTATTGTTGACGTTTTCGAGTATCATTTTTTGGTGTGTCAAATCAAAGGTATATGATTAGTATTGGAAGAGAAAAGATGTAACCCAAGGGGACTAGGTAGAGATGGACGTAATTTTGATTTATGATAAGATTTTAACTTGTAAAGTTCTGTAAAACTTCAGTTTTATGAATGTAAGTTATAAAGTGTATGATCTTGTATCTTTTGAGATGAATGGTATCGTCGCATCCCGTGTTTCCGCCATTGACGGGGTGTGACACAAGAACATACAATAAACATTATATCAGGCCTAAAAGCTGTTAGATACATCAATGATCCAATCATTTATCTATATAAGTGAACATCAACATCTTTAGCTTCTGCATCTTTGAGCAATGGCTTTGAAGTCTCCATAGGAGTACTTGCTGTCTTCACAATTAAAAAACTAAACTTCTTCAAAATTTCATCCACATACTTGTCTTGACTGATGAAAATTCCATCATCTTTCTGTGTCACTTGTAGTCCTAAGAAGAAAGCAAGCTCACCCATAGAGCTCATCTGGAACTTCTTGTGCATTAATTTCTCAAACTCAGTGCATAAACTCTTCTTAGTAGATCTAAAAATGATATCATCTACATATACTTGAACTAGTAGAATATCACCTTTGACTCTTTTAATGAACAAAGTCTTATCTATCTGGCCTCTCTAAAATCCATTATCTAATAAATAAGTAGACAGTGTCTCATACCAAGCTTTAGGAGCTTGATGTAGACCATATAATGCCTTTTCTACCTTATACACCTTGTCAGGAAACTCTGGATCTTCAAACCCTAGAGGTTGACAGACATAAAATTCCTCTTTAATCTTGCCATATAGAAATGCACTCTTCAGATCCATCTGATACACAAAAAAGTCTTTGAATGAGGCATAGGCTAAGAATAGCCTAATTGCTTCAATCCTAGCAACTGGAGCAAAAACCTCATCATAATCAATTCCCTCTTCTTGAGTGTATCTCTGAGCAACCAACCTAGCCTTGTTCCTGATTACAATGCCTCTTTCATATTTCTTGTTCTTGTACACCCATTTAGTACCAATAGCTCTTTTGCCATGTGGTAAATCCATCAAAGTCCAAACCTGTTGTAATTTAAACTGCAGAAGCTCTTCTTGCATAGCTTCTATCCAGCTTGGATCTTGTAATGCTTGGATTACCTTTTTGGGCACTACTTGTGATAAGAAACATGCAAACAGAAAATTCTAAAAGTCTTTGTGGTTGATTCTCTGTTGCACTGAACTAAACATACCATGTTCAGTCACATTCTTTGTTATCCTTCTGGTTTGAGGTGCTGAATGTATATCTCTAATGATTTGTTCAAGTGGATGATCCTTGTGGATTTTGGTAGTTGGAGTAGGACTGACAAGGATATGTGTATCTAAATTAGTCATGTTAGCCTTTGCATCAACTCCTTCATCATCATCTGAATAGACAATTTGTTCCAAATTAAGCATGTTTGGATCATCATCACATCGATAGACTATATTCTCATCAACATCATTATTTTCTATGTCAGCAGCATTAATAGTTGGACTAACAGTATTAATGTTGTTAGTGCTGTTGACATTTGCATCCTGCTCTTGATTAACTCTTGGCTCCTCTGTATATTTGTCACCTCACTATCTTCATTCTCTAGATCTTTATCATCCTTCTTTTCCTCCTCCCCTGATGGTTTGAATCCAGCATCAGGAGAATCCTTTGAACTAGAAAAGAATGGTGAATCTTGAGTCAAAAATGGTAGCAGTATGTAATATTTTCCAGATACTGTCTCCTCTCTAGCTTTATTTACATTTTCACATTCTTTTATACCTGCAATACTATTAGATTGATTCCCTGCAACAACTGGCTCATAATTCATAGATTTTGTTAGAGCATCTATATCAAAAAGCCAATTAGGTCCATTTCCTGCAATATTAGGTGTTTCTTCACTAAACTTGACATGCAGGTTCTTTTCTACTATCCTAGTTCTGCTGTTGAATACCCTGAATGCTTTGCTATTGGTAGAGTATCCTACAAAGAACCCTTCATCAGCCTTTCTATCAAACTTTCCTAGGTGATCTATGGTATTAAGGATAGTAACAGGACACCCAAATGGTCTCATAAAGCTTAGGGCAGGTTTTCTACCTAGAAAAAGTTCATAAGGGGTCTTGTTGTGAGGCTTAATAACTAACACCCTATTTGGACATAACAAGCAGTATTAACTGTTCAGCCTATAAAGTTGTTGGCAATTTTGAATTAGCTAGCATAGTTTTAGCAGCCTCTATTAGTGTCCTATTTTTCCTTTCTG
>BQNB010191426.1:0-11699 GCA_026074375.1 Tanacetum coccineum | reverse complement strand
TGGCAGTACTAACTTGTACTGGCAGTACTAACTCCTTTAGTACTGTTGGCAGTATTAAGTCATATGAAGATTTATTCCTAACAAAGTTTAATTTACAGTTGCTAGTTGCTTAAAGTGTCAAGTTTGTATTTCCTAAGTCTTGTGTCATTTTCTATCTTTGGTGCGGTTAGAAATTTACACATTGCAAATGGGAATGTATATTAGTAGTCAAAGCTCATGTGATTTTACTACCGTCACAATTATTGGTGAAACCGAAGAACGAAGAAATTACCGAAGGAATTATTCGGAATTATTATGATGGCAAAGATGGTGAAACTACACCGAGATTTGAAGTATTGTTTAAAAAAAAGAGAAAGAAAGTTTGAGGATAATCGTTTCGCAAAAAGCATTACCAAAGGAATTATACGAAGGATCAATTATTCGTTGATACGTCTAAAAATCAACTATGTAGAGTATTATACAAAGTAAAAGATATCGCCACTTGCCTTGTAAAGTATGTAAAGTTTTGGGAAGATTGAGAAGTTAATCGTTATTGGGAACGCCAACTTAGGTTGTTGTTTTTGATCTATGATCAAGACGTTGTAAATAGTCGTGTCTTTATCATGTAACGGTCGAGAAATAAGTGTTTAGCAACTTGTAACTTAAGTCTTAATCTATTTGTTTCTTGATTTTTATTTAACAACAATTTACTTCCCTCTCACCTAATGATTAGCCGCTGGTTTTACGCGAATGAGGATTCATACGAACATGCATGTCTATCCTGGCGTTTCGGGTGCGTATGCATGCCTTGTACCTTGTTGGTTTAAGACTTTTGGTGAAAGTTAGAAGGTTCCTACCCTATATCATTCTTCATCCTAACCGTTGGTTAAATTCGAATGGGGATGTGATCGAACACACATGTCTATCCCGGCGTTCCGAGTGTGTATGTGTTGTAGGATATTAGAAATCATAACACAATCGAATGACTAGTGGATTAGCCAAGTTCTAGAGAGAGAAAGTGAGAAAGAACTTTCTAGTAAGAGAAAATGAACTTATATAAATGAAATGACTAACACACTTCTTCCATGGCATGTAAGAGGTTTTTATAGTAACAACTAAACTGGCCTAAGGCCTTGGTAAAGGGCTAACACGTTGGGTATAATACCCTGCCCATTACCGAACATTATACATTAACTACTTAACTACGAGCAACAATAAACAGTAAAATACACGGGGTGACCGAGCCTTTTTCTAATATCTAACAATCTCCCCCTAAGGGAGGTCACCCTAGAAAATACTAATTTAAGCTCAGCAATCATGATCTTGTGTTCAGCTCGTAGTCTTTGATTCTTCATGCATGAATTTCTTTGTACATAATGTAGTGATCTTCCAACTTAGTTCCATTGACTTGTGTGATCTTTAAGCTTTCTTTGAGATCAATTACATAAATAACTCTATTATCATCCTTGTTTTTGTGTATGCCTCCATGTTATGTTGACCTGTCGACCGCATGCTCCACAACTGTTATGGATCATGATAGTACGCATCAGAGTTGCGGAAGCTGTGTTGTAGGTCTTTCAGTTATCATGATGTCTTTGATTAGGAATATTAATTGTGAGCATAGGGTTGTGAGCTGACATGTCTCTTGCCATCAGCTGCTACCATCGGGGATTCCTACAAGTATATGTTAGTAATAGACAAACGAAAGTGTCTTTGTTTACTTTCGTTGAATAAGGTTGCAAGAACCATGGTTCCCCGTTAATCAGTATAAATATTGCCTGTGATCAGGTTAAATTCCGAAGAATCTCCTTGACAGGGTTTTGCAGCTGCGCTAGCCGTTCTCAAACCGGAGCATCTCAGAGTAGACAAAGCACGGAGTGAGTGAACTAGTGAATTAAAATCCACTGATTAATGAAAAAATGATTTGAAAGTCAATCGCATGTCACTCGACAAAAGAGATTTTTATGACACATCGACGGTTTTTTTATACATAAAAT
This sequence comes from Tanacetum coccineum, assembly GCA_026074375.1. Lineage (NCBI taxonomy): Eukaryota > Viridiplantae > Streptophyta > Magnoliopsida > Asterales > Asteraceae > Tanacetum > Tanacetum coccineum. The sequence goes on along the minus strand of BQNB010191426.1, from coordinate 9,723 downwards.
CAATTTCATCGAAGACACATTATTTGAAAGATATACACCAGTCAACAGTGCTTGAAAAAACAGTTTTTTAAGCACATCGAAAGGTTTTTCAATAATTATTTGTCAATTCACTGCCTGGAACAAGTTTGATTCATAAAGAATTGCACCATCTTTGCTTTCTATTTGTCACAAGTTTGATCCATAGTGGATCTCACATATCACCTACCAAGAGCTTGTTTGATGTTGGCTCTAGAAGGATTTCCATCTTCATTGTAAGTACTTTCGTATCACTCGGATGTTCTGGTAATAACTCGAGGATAATGAGTAGGACTCTTAGAATTTTTACTTTTTGTCACCATGTGTGATAAAAAAGCATAGTTTGTATTAGTGTCCTAACGAGATTTATGGATGATCTCATGGCTCTAGACTCAATCGTGCACATTTGGTTTTTAGTAGTCCCGGAGGCTGAAGTAGAGTGCCACCTTTGTACAATACGTCTAACTCGGAGTGAGAGAGACGATAGAAATTCATTGATCTCCGTGAGAAATGAATCAAGAATCCTTTGAGGGATCTTGAGTGGCTAGGAAGGGTTGTGCAGCGTATCACTGGGTCCATGATAATTGTATTCAATATCATCAATCAAACATGTGATCGACAGCAGATGGATGACCCGGAGTTTCTGCCCAATGTCCCAAAGGAGGGCTGCTTTCTTTTCACCTTTTATCTTAACATTTCTTTTTCATTCTACAACCCCAGTGTTCCGAGACTTCATTACTAGTAACTTGTTGGGTGTGTTCCAGTACTAGCTCCATCTCAGTCTGCACTATTCCCTTATTCTCACATTACTCCTTTTGTAATCATACCTAAGACTTCTACACAAACTAGTGGATTGTCCCTGGGTAGAAACCTCCGGCTCTGGCGGGATCATGGGAACATGTACCTAACCTTACCATCCTTATAACTTCGATAAAGTAAGTTCAAGGTACTTGTGATATAGGTACAGTTCACTTCGTCATAAAACTAATTGAAAAATCAATCAAGGTACTTGTGATATAGATATCAAAGCCATTGTACCTTGATTGTTTTGATTATTTAGAAACACTCCCCCTCAACAAGTGCATCGGTAATCGAAATTGTTTGGCACAATGAGGGAGGACTACCTGCTTGAGTCTTAATAGATTACATTTTTATCAAGATTAATATTAAAAATCACATTCTCTCCCCTGATCAAAAATTTCAAACCCTTTGAGATTTAGGATCTCAATTGATTTAAATATGTTAGAAAAATTTGGGAGAAAATGTGGTCTGATTAAATACAAGCCGATATTGGAACCTATATATGCTCCCCCTCAATTGATGAGGGATTCTGTTAGTGTCAGTTATGATGATTTTATAAATGATTTAGAGTTTAACGAGAAACTCATGAAAAATTCATAAACTGACACATAACACTGATAACTACACAACTAAATAATGTACAAAGTCTACAATATAATACACATGATATTGACCTTTTAATTGGAATGACGATATCATTCCGTTCTCTGAAGAAGTCTGTAGTCAATATCACGAACACGTCCACCAACAAAGCATTCCAGATTCCGGTAGATCCTTCTCGTCTTCAGTCGCCTTTCAATTGCCGCTATGAACTCTTTGCTCCTTGTCACATCCTTTTCAGTCCAGAATCGCGTATTCATACCCGGATTGAGCCGCTTGACCTTGAATTCCTTGACTCTATAATCTAGTGCTTCCAAAATACGTGTCAACCTCCCATTACTGAACTTGTATATTTCGTTGAACCACATGATCTTTCGTTCATTGTTGTTGACCGGGAACACTATTGCTCGAGGAGACTCAATGATGGTATAATCATGCTTGAACTCGTAGCCTGTTGCATCCCATCCTGGTTTTGTGAGGTTCAACTGTGTCTGGTAGCTTTCAATGCCGAGTTGAAAGTCTTCGACCCGCTGTCGAATCACCAAGTTTCGGGTCCATAGTTTGACAGCAGTAGATAGCATCCTTTTGTCTGAACCAGGAAGATGATCGAGATGTCCTTGCAGAAGAAGCAGATTCAGATCTTCAAAGTCAATGGGATACAAGTTCTTGAAATATTTTCTAGCAATTGTGTGTTCTTGGAAATCAGCTCTTCAGAGGACAATTTCGCTCAAGTAGTCATACCCGTATCTTGAGTAGGCTTTGATCTTGATGACACTGAGAATCCGCATGTGTGTTCTGACTTCTTTACGACATGATGGAGAGTCATGTCGGTCAATATAGAACTTCTGGCGATTAAACCAGCAGTGGGAGATGCCATATGTTGCACTGATGTCATAGGTACACACATCATCAATCCACATGTGCTCCAGCACTAGCAGTTTAAGACCGAAGTCGGGATAACTAGCAGCCTTCATCTTGGAAATCGATAGTGCGGGACTGCTTACCTTGCTTCCATATCTCAAGTACTCCAAGTCTTTATTGAAGAAGAATTGCGTTTGAATAGTAACATGACCTGGAGAACCACTAGGAGGTAGTGGTCGGTTGACATTGACTCTGGCTTGAGCTCCTTCTGGATTCGTCCAGTCAACCTGATCTGTGAGCATCTTGTGACACTCCTCCATCTGAAACTAAAGGTTAATGACATCTGGGTAGAATGCTTTAACAAATTCATAAGCCTGCCCTTCGAAATCTGCTTGCGTAAGCACGGTTTTGTTCACCTTTTGGCAGTACCAGTTCATGAAGGTTGTCATATCTCCAATCTTTGCAAACAATGAGTTCTCAGCTGGGGGCTCATAAGTTGTGGCCAACGCAGAAGCCTAGTTGTTCACAACATCTGACTTGTTGGAAGAAGGAATAGTCCAGGAAGGTTCAGGAGTCGTTGGTCTTTCCTCTTCAGGTAGTAGTTTCCACCAGTCTTTTCTCGAGTCAACTTTTGGTTGGTGATCATTCTCGGAGTCTTCATCATCAGACAAAAGTACCTACTCTTCGGGAATGGAATCATCCTGCATCAGATAGTCAGCTGGAGATAACTCTTGCCCCAGGGATGTCAGCTTACTCATATTGAGTGTCAGGTGTTGTCCAAGCCATAGATTATGAAGCTGAGGCAATGATGTTCGCTAAAATACACATCTTTAATAACCCGGAAAACACTATAAAAAGGACTAAAAATGCTAAAATATGCTTAATTATATTGCAAATATGTTTGTTTGGTATTTTTATGTCTTGCAGGTAAAAGGATTGAAAACGGAGCAAAAAACAGGAATTATCGGGCTCAATTTAGTCAAGTTTAATTATTACTCAAAGCCAAGATGAAGTCATGAAAAGTCCCCGAGCATGCCAACGGAAAGAGCGCGAGAAAACGAGTTCAAAGGTGCCCTCGGATTTTATTCGGCCAGCCCATTACCCACTTAACAGGCCGGGCCAGCCCATACTATCAAAAGCCCAACAAGGAATAACAAATTAAATTAAACTAATTTATAATGTAGTGGAAAGTGACGTAAGCGGCACATGAGATGAAATTAAATCATCTCCATCACGTGATGTTGCACTATCTTGGAATGGACGAGTTAAAACGTGACACATGGCTTAGAAAGGAGATATAACTTTGTAATCTATGCAAACATGATCCAACAGACGACATTTGAGGCGTTCAAAGTAAGCAAATGGAAGATCCACGTGTCACTCATCCATCGGCTCGTCAGACTTTCGATCCGTGTGAAGGCCAATGATTGGCTAATAATGCCCTAATGATTGGAAGCAAATTTACATTTTCACCCCCCTTGGACCCTATTTAACCAACCCGCTCCCTTCATTTTAGAAGGAGTTTTTAGTTAGTTTTTATTAGTTTAGTTTTCTTATTTTTAGCTTATTTTAGATTTGTTATAGCTTATTTCAGTTTTGTTTCTTATTGTACTAGCTTATTTCAAAAGCTTATTCTGATGATGTAATAAGAATGGTTTAAAACTTGTTGGAGATCTCGGTTTGCTTAATTGGTGCTTATTCTCTCGTTTCTATTTCTTTTTCGTGTGGCTTATTCAATAAGTTGATTTTTCGTCCTTATTTTCGTAGCTTATTAGTATCAAAAGTCATCAAAAGCTTAAATATGACTCCTATTAGCTCTCAAAGTTAATTAGATTCATTACCAAAAGTTTTTAAGCACTTTTCAATATAATAAGCTACAATAAGCTCGAGTATAGCTTATTTATGTGCTTTTATCATTTTCGTTAAATTAGAAGCTCATAATTTCTGATAAATTAAGTTTCTCTATAGCTTATTGGGTCGAAAGTGAGCTTAAATTGCTAGAATGAACTTTTGTACGCTTATTTTCTTATTTGTTTCATCGTTTGATTTGTTTTATGTACTAATTGCTAGCTCTACGTCCTTGTTGCTGTTTTTGGTATGTGCTTAATTACACATACCATTTTCCATTTAAACCGGACTTAAATGATCAAAAACGTACCAAAAATACATTGTATTTGTATGTTTTCATTTATATTGTGCAGGAAACGGATATCCGACAAAAGGATGAAAAATCAAGCAAAAATGGACAAAACCAAGCACGGAATGGAAAAGCGTGGAAAAGCCAAAGTCAAATCGAAGCCAAAGTTAACAAAAAGTCAATAGTCAAGTCAAACCCGATGTCGTAACCGAAGAATACTTAATGGGCCCACCCGAACCCATCTAATGGGCCGGGTCAGCCCAATAAGCTTTTATTTTAAAGACTTATAAGACAAAAGTCTTATAAAAAGCCTTATACCCTTAACCGGCCCAAACCACATATAAAGGCCCAATCCATAAGACTTAACGGTTGTTAACTGCCCATTAGCCTTATACCCCTTTAACTTGTAACTCAGTTAGTCCCACAAAGGACTTCCCTTGTAAACCCTCAATACACTTTGAGGGGCCAAACCTGGCAAGTCCCCAAAAGTTGTATCACCACACAAGGACATTTCTTGCAATCAACACATACACATTCAGGGACCTCTTTTGCCAACTATTCAAACTTCACCCCTGCTATATCAAAACCCAACTTTCCCTCCAAACCACTATGTATCTCCCCTGTCCCTCTCAACCTTGGTTACTGTTCACATACAGCCAAACCCATCACTACCACCCATCCCCACATCATATATGTCCAAAAGCCACCTTGGCAATCCATGAAAACCCCATTGGTCCATAAACAATGACAAACAAATCAAGGGTCACAAATTGAAGACTTGGGGACAAAGAAAATTGAAGGGCTAAGATGACTTTGGGATCTCTATCACACAACAAAAACATGTCTGAGCTCTCTCTATGAAGAAACACAGCCCAAGACTTGAAGATTTAGTATAAATAGCATAGTTTAGTTCATTTTCATTTTTTGTCGAATTTTGTTAAGAGTCAAAAGCTTGTAAAACATCATTTGTACCATTTTTATTTACTGCAATTTAATTATTTGTCATTTAAATTCTGTCTTTTAAATACTTGCAATTTACTTTTTCACGTTTATGCAAATTTATGAGTTTTCTTTTTATACTTGTCATTTAAGCTTATTTGTCATTTAAATATTGTTCTTAAGGTTTTATATAAGTTTTTGAGTTCTTAATATCTAATATATCAGCTTGTTTACATTTCTGTCAAAAAAAAAAAAAAAAAAAAATCACAAAAATATATATAAAAAAGAAGAAAGCAAGGAGCAAGGTGCATTAAGGAAGGCCTTGGGGTAGTGCTTCATGGGAAGCTTTAAGATTGGATTATAAGCTTTTAAAAGCTTATTTCATTGCCAAGAGCTAAAGACCTTTGTAAGTTCACTTTTCCAAATTTTTGCTTATTACTATAGCTTAGCTTATTTTGTGCTTATTTATGTCCTTTATGCTTATTTATGCTTTGTTATTGCTTTAATATCCTTGGTTTAAGTTTTTATGCAAAACTGTCATTATATGCTCTTAACTGCTTATTCTTATTTTGCTTATTTAGGTGCTTATTTTTGTTTGGACTTTGCTTATTCATGCTTAACATTGTTTGTTGATATTCTGTTTTTCAAAAACTTAAGCTTAAAACCTTCAAAATCAGCTTTAAAATTCAGTTTTAAAAGTTAAGGGGGTGTTTGGGTTAGTGGGTCAAACAGGGTCAAACAAGTGTTAAAAACCATTTGGGTCTTTTTGCCAACTTTGGCCAGCCTTTTTAAGATGTTTTCAATCTGTTTTTTTAAGTTTTCAAGTATTTAAGTTTATTTTTAAGTTTTTCCAAAGAGGTCTTTTAAACTGAGGTTTCAAAACAGTTTCAAGAAGCTCATTTGATAAGCTTGTTTTTACCAGCTTTTGAGTCTCATTTTTGTGTCCTTGTTAGTGTCTAATGCAGTAGATTAAATGTCCTTCTAGTCTTGTTTTGTGTTTTTAAAAATCTGTCAATTTGTGTCAAGTATATTTCAAATTCAAAAGCCCCTTTTTCAAGTCCATTTATCAGATTGTTAAAATTAATTTTAGAGCCCAAAATTTTGAGCATAAGCTCATTTTAGGCCAAACTAAATCTGTTTTAACTTGGTTTTGAGTTTTGAGCTTATTTTTGAGCCTGCACTTGTCACTTTTTCTTTAAGAAAAAAAAAACACAATCAGCATATGCTAATTGTGAACAGCCTCTTTTACTACCCCTTTTCTCAGCTTATTTGCTTTTCAAATTATTTTCTATTTGCCTTTTTAGATAGTCCCTAAGCTTGACTTTAAGCCCATATAAGTTGTTAAGCCTAAGGAGCCCTCTAGGTGCTTAAAAATAAGCCTCAAAAGTGCCTCTAGGCTGCCTTGTTTGCATGCTTTAGCCCCTTTTGCTTATTTGTCTTTTCTGCTTATTTGCTTATTCTTTTTAGCTTATTTTTGTTTTAATTTGCTTATTAGGTGTAGCTTCCCATCTGCCTTTGCTTATTTTATTGTATCCTTAGCTTATTTTGCTTAAATATTGCCTAGCAGTTAGCCTGTTTTAGCTTTAGTGTAAAAAAGCTAGTCTGCCACATTCTTTGCTTATTTTCCCAGCTAAATTTAGTGTTACAAAAAAATTTGCCTTTTTTAAATTTGCTTATTTTTTCTAGTTTTATAAGTTTAAAAAAAAAATATATATATTTTTATCAAAAAGGGAGACCCAATTCATGGATTTACCCGGCAATTTATGGTCCAATAAAGGATTTTTAGCTTCGAAGGTTCGAAACCTGGACCTCCCCCTTGCATACTCAACACCTCACACACCACTCTCTACTACAATTGGCCGTGGGTCTTTTTCAGTTAGTGTTTGCAACATTTAATATATATAGTCATTTTGCACTTTTTAGCTTATAGCATTTCTGTCTTATTAACAACTTATTTATAAGCTGTCTTTTCCCCTTTTATTTTTCATAGAACCAGCATCCTTCAAGCTACTTTTCCTTATTTTTTCAGAATTTTCCATTTAAGTTTACTATTTTTAATTAATTTTTCTTTTAAAATCTGTTTTTAATTCATAAAAAATTATTAAAATGTCAAAAAAATATATTTTTTTTAATAAAAATTTTCTTTTATCATATTTCACTTAGGAAAATTAATTTTGCACTCGTAGGGTTATTTTTGTAAAAAATTAGTTTTTAAAGAACGGGTTTAAGTCCCGGTTCTCGTTTTTAGCTTTTAATCACTTTTAGCTTTCATTTTTAGTTTTTCTTTAATCGTTTTTTCATTTTAATCGTAGAATTAGAAAAACCAAATCTAAAAATCCTTAATCCATTCAATTCACGCGATCACAAACGTCTTTGATTTTCAATTTGCACCTCGTTGGGAGAACGACCCGAGGGATTTTTAGTTAATATTGCTTTGGTCAAAAGCAATTGACTTGAGTCCTTCGGAATACTTATCATACTATAATTAAATTATAATCTTGAAATTATCCTTATATATTTATTATAATTTATATATACAAAAAGGCTAGTTTTAAAGGTTATCTATTTTTGGCGCCGCTGCCGGGGAGGATGTGAAACGATTATCGTTACGATTGAAGATTAGTGTTTGATTTTGTGAATATTTTTATAAAAAATCCAAAAATATTTTACTTTTTCAATTTTGTGAATATCAATTAATTAACAATACCAAATAAGTTATCAATTCAAAGATTTAAAACTTGCCTTTGTGTCACTTGTCAAGTATGGCTCACCTTTAAAAGTTTAACAAACTCTAAGAGGGGTATAAGGAGGGTTGTTTCGAGGAACTACGACCCGAAATGAGAAGGTTTTTAATAGCTTCGCGCTTTCCCGCTCCTCCGCTCATTTTTGCGTTTTTCTTTTAAAGAGCTACCGTGAAGCAAGTTGATTATTGGTTTAAGTTCTTTGGTCTAATTAAAATAAATTGTTAATTAATTATTGAAAAACCAAAAATAATCTCCTTTAACCTCTTTGCCATTTAATTCTTCTTCCTATCCCTCTTAATTGTTTAATTCTTATGGCGTCATTCAATCAACGTCATTGTTTTCATTGTAAAGATCCGTTAGAAGAACATGAACGTTGTCAACGGTGTACTTGCAAGAGGTGTTGGTCTGGTCTTAGTAAAGGATTTTGCCACATTTGTAATGAATATTCATCAATTGATGACTCTAATACAAATTCTTTCATTGATTCTCCAAAAGTTTTCAACCCACCTCCGCAACCCCTAACTCATTCCATTGAGTCATTGAATGCAAATCCTAACTTTGATAACACACCTCAAGAACAAAGTTCCCACTATCAAGACCCCAGTGAAAATTTTGCACAAAATTTTTCACAATGTCCTCCACAAATCAACCAAAATTTTTGTTACGGATGTGGGGATTCGTTAGACGATTTCTTTTGTCAACGATGTACTTGTGAGTTTTGTGGGAACGGTGCTCATTATGGTTACGATTGTCCACCTCAAGTCCCGTTTGTCTACAATCAGGACCCGTGTTTCAATCAAAACTATGATAATTTTCCACAAACTTCACCGAGTTTTCATCAACAATATATTTGTTGTACCCGCTGTGGGGGCCCGCATGAGACTTGTCAATGTGATCAATTGATCTTCGATGAGCCTTATTGTGCAAATTGCAGGGGTCTTCATGAGACTTTCCAGTGTCAACCGATAAACCAGAATTATTACGAACCTAATCCGTGTTATGATTCTAGTTATTCCGGTTTTGACCAAATTGAACCCCCGCAGTTTCCCGTCATTCATCAACCTCCTCAAGAGATGAGTATCCAAGATATGGAGGATCTGAAGCAGCGGTATTCAGATGAAATGAAAACTTTAATTAATGAAAAGGATTATCGTAGTGGGAGAATTGATATTGAGATTAAGATTAATGAGCTTAAGGAAAATTTCAATGAAATGAGTATTGAAATTAATAAAAAGAAAAAGCTTCAACAACTAGAGCAGGTAGCTAATCTTAGTACTTATCCTTTGCGACATTTCAACTTTTTTTGCTACGACGATGATGATGACGAGGAATATACTATTGTAATCACACCCGAGAAGCCCGTTGACTCTCTCATAATGGAGAATGAGCATCTTGACACTATTCTGGAAACGGAATCGGACAAATTCATAAAGTCTAGTGTTGAGAACCTTGTCCCAACCCCAAGTAAGTCTGAGGATTTCTCTGATATCGAAAGTAAGTGTGATGTGCCCGATTGTGATGATTCTCAAACGATAAATTTTTCAACGTTTTCCAATCCTCTCTTTGACGATTCTACCTCTAGTGATGACGAGTCAAGTCATGAGGAGGTTATTCACGAAATGAGTT
>BQNB010191425.1:0-10309 GCA_026074375.1 Tanacetum coccineum | reverse complement strand
GAGATATTGACAATGCAAGTAATGTAATAAAGCAAAAAATTTCCCCGTATAATTGTGATAATAGTAAAATAGGTTGATGACAATTCTTGAGTTGTTATAAGAGAGATATGGTGAAACATGATGTTGAAGTTGAGAGTTCGGGAGAGTGTGTAGATGAGATTGATAAGTTGACGGAGGTAATTGGTGAGATGCAACTAAAGCAAGAGGATCGGAATTACGTTCATGCATCAAACGAACTTCATTTGCATGTCTTTCGTGTTGTTGCAGGTAAGCATGAAGCTGATCAACATTGGTAGTATGCAAGTCTTTGACCAATTTAACATCAGTAACAAATTTGCTCCATTCATCAGGAAGAGTGTTTAAAAACTTGGTGTTAACTTGAAATTGCTCCAATGGCATCTTGTAGATGTTCATATCATTGAGTAACAGAGTGAACCTCAAGTAGTACTCATGTAACGACTCTCCTTTCTTGTAAGTGAACTTATCGAATTCATCATACAGCTTACATTCTCGTTCTTGTTTTGTTAACGACGTTCCTTGCATTAGCAGTTTAATCTTCTCCCAAAGATCTTTTGCAACACGATGTTGACTCACAAGAGCATAGATTTCAGTTGGAAGGCCTTGGAGAATGATGTTTATTGCTTTGATGTCACAATCAGCTTGAATGGCTTCAGCGGGAGTCAGTTCAACATATTCCTTAAGCCTTGTTACTCCATCCTCAGTGATTGAAGGCCAAACGAGTGGTCCTTTTTCAACAGAGGCAAGAATCATTCTTCCATGTGGTCTATTCATCATATAAAGTTCCATTCTGCTTTTCCATGAATCATACAAGTGTTTTTCAAGCATCGGTGGTTTGTTGTCTCCTCCAGAAAGAAGTGACTTATCGGCAAGAGTCGTCATTGTGGTATCAAAAAGATTACAATTTGATCGATCGGTGGTAGAAAGAAATTGTGTTTGGTTATGTGATTGTTGAGTCTTGAAATGAAACTACACGGGATTTTATAATTCTTGACAAAACCGGGAAAACAAGTGTTTGTTTCACGGGATTTTACAAGTCAAAGAAATAAACCGTATAATTTAGAAATGAGATGGTAGGTTTTAATTGGAAAATGACTAGTTCGGATCTTACTCGTTCGGTTCTCAAATGACAAAATTAGTTCGGTCCTTCTAGTTCGATCCTCTAGTTCGGTCCTCTAGTTATCTAGTTCGGTTCCCTAGTTCGGTCCTCTAGTTCGGTTGACAACGACCAAATCTTGTTCGGTTCTCTCGTTCGGTTGACAAAGAACAAAACTGGTTCGGTTCTCTCGTTCGGTTAACTAGTTCGGTTCCAATAGACAACAACTAGTTCGGTTCCAACTTGAGTAAATCTCGTTCGGTTCAAACTGTGAGCACTAGTTCGGTTCCAACTGACAGGAGTCTAGTTCGGTTCTCTTGATCGGCTTACTCGTTCGGTGACCTTGTTCGGTTGTACTCGTTCGGTTCCAACAACTACGAAACTCAAATTTTCAAAACTCAAAAAAACACATTTTTGAATGATTTTTAGTAAAAATTCTTGTACAACTAGTGTTACTAACCCTATAGGAACAATAAAAATGAAAACTTTAAGGTTTTTAAGCCAAAAAAATTTGAATCACTATTTTGCTCTTTGTAAAGGTTTTTGAACACAAATCAAACACAAAAACTAAACACACCACTCCATGGCTCTTGATACCAATTGTAGAAACATGTAATCTTATGATCAAACCAAGAACAAGAGAGAGATGTGGGTTGTGATGTTAGAGAGAGAGAATGGATGGAATGGATGAATTGTATTAAGTGTGTTTTATGGAAAATGAAACAACCAACCCCTCTCCAAGGCTAGGAGATGGCTTATATAGGTCCTATAGGCCGGCCCAATTGGGCTTATGATGGGCTTCCCATGGGTCTTGGGCCGGACTAGATTACTAATCCTAATCATACATGAAACTCGAAGGCTTGGACTTTTACAACTTTTGGTGGGGGGGAAAAAATAGGGGGTGCCCGACACTTTTGGGTTTTCCAACATTATTTATGTTATGGGTTAGTTTTACGTAATAAGCATGAAACATATCTGTTCTATCATAATTAATCCGCCACACATATATTTGGTGTTCGGCCGTTCTTTGTGCGGCGTACTTGTATCAATTTTTGCCGCGCTAGTATTTTTGAATATTTGAAAAATTATAAAAAAATCGGGTATAAGTACGCCGCACTTTCTTTTAAGTGCGACGCACTTCTAGTCTGCCAAAAAGATTTAAAAAAGTAAAATATTTAAAATAATAATAATAATAAATAAATAAATAAATTTATACCCTATATAATTATTGTGTATTTGATTTGTGCAAAAAAAAATTTAAAAAACCAAAAATATTTGTTTTAATCTCTATATGCAGTAGTTATAAGTTTTCGTACCTTATATAAAAAGTTCATGCTTGATATATGTTTGTCTAAAAATTAAAATTCAAAAAGACTTTCTTTTCGCCTTTGTTTTTGCCTTCGTATATGTTATGAATGTTTGAATAATACTAGTGTTATCTTTTTTTCTTTCTATATTATTTTTTATTTCGTTGTGTTTTGTGTGTGCTTGTTTTAGTAAATTGTATATAAATAAAAATTAAAAAAATATAAAAATGTTTTGAACTTTGTGGGTGTGTTCGCTAGAAACCCTCACGAGACTATAACTCGTCCACTCGGGATACCGAGGGGTTTAAAGGCTTGTTGCATACGCTAAATTCAATCGTGTTGCCTACGAAAGTGCGCTTTTGTATTTTACGGTTTTCGTAGTTTTGTTTTGCAGATTAATAAAACAGTTGGAGCTTGGAATTGGTAGTAATTTTACACGTGTTGACTTATATATTTGAGTATAATATTATATGTGATTGAATTCACACGCTTAGCGTTCCGTTTCGCGCCGTATCTTTCAGAATTCAACCAAGCACTTAAGAATCCCGGGAAGTCTCGTTTATCTTATATTTATTTTTCCCGCTTATCCTACTTTTAAGTTATTTTCAAATTACGCATATTGCTAAACTTAAGTGTGGGGGGAAAATAAATTGGAAAATCAGACTCATTATTAATTCTAACTTTTGTACGCCCTCGGTAATCTAAAAATCTAATTTTGTTTTTAAATTCTTTTGCCACTTAGGTTAATATATTAGAATAAAACGTAGTAAATAAATAAAGTTTTGAAATCAGAGATGTGTCCCGATTGATAAAGCGGGTCCGACTCGGGATCGATGACATTACTTGCGCATTTATACCAATCAACAAAAAAAATGTAAAGTTTAGATCTTAAGGAATTCATGTATCCATCTTTGATACCTAAGATAATATTTTCCTTTAGCTTTCTCGAGCTAAGGTTTGAATGAAATTTCAAGTGTTTTGTCCGTCGTTACGGCTGTGTATTTGTAATTTGTCGCCTTTTTCTGGAGCATTGGTATGAGTTAAAAATTGTATGAGTGTGGCGGTGATTTATTAATTCTAGAACTTGTGCTTGAAATCTTTACGAGACCGCAGTGAGATCACGTTCACGTGATATAGGTATTTTTAAATGATAAAAAGGCAACTTAGGATTAAACCAAATAGCCATTCCATTTAACATATTATTCTTTTAGCTAATTAAACTGATTAGCTAACCACCAAAATAAAACTCGTTTGTAGCACTCATCTTTAGTGCTAGATACCCCTAGTTTAACATGCTCAACCAAACTATTCATTTCTCTCATCCACAAAAATAAAAAAATACAAAAATATAAAACCTTTAGCCTAGCCTTACCCTTTGTCGAAAGTCCTAATGGTTGGTTGCTAGTTGTTTAGTATGATTGGTTGATTTTTGCTTATAGTTAGTTCGCACTTTGTTATGAGTGTTGTGCCATTTCAGCAAAGATGAAGAGTCTCGACTTCATGTTTCGTGTTTTTTGTGGTTTATGCTAATCTCAAGTGTGGGGAAATTGTTAGTTGTGAAAAAAATGAGAAAAGAAAGTGATAAAAAAATGAGAAAGTAAATCAAGAAAAAAAAGAAGGAAAAAAAGTGATGAATAAGAGTTGTATTGTTGTTGGCATCTGCGACCTATTGATTTATTATGATATGTGCCGGATATATTGATGAGTTGTTCGATTACCTCGCGGGTTTGTGGATTGTTGTAGCCAGCAACATGGGTTTCTTGGACTTGTCGACATGTATTTAATTATAAAACCGCTTCCAATATATATTTTCCATGCCTTATCCACTCCTTTATTAACCCTTATCTTAACGTACAAGTGTACAACCCGAATAAAATTCCTCTTTTGATAATTATGCTTGGTGCTTACGCCATGTCGGTACAGTTTTGTTTCTTGTACAAGCCTATGGTAACTTAATGAATCATGTTTGAGTAATTGAGTGTGATTTCCCTTTTACCCTCTATTACATCACATACGAGTGTTTAAGTGAATTATACTTTCCTTATTCGTGAGGTGCTTACTCATGTTATTACAGCTTGAAGATCACTGGGTATTGTCAAACATCTCTGCTTTCGCATATTAAAAATCCAAAAATATTTTTCATAATTCTAATTTTGTTTTGTAAAGCTTATTTCTTTCTTTATTTTGCTTGATGACAAGCAAGCCCTTAAGTGTGGGGTGTTTGCGCCTTTTGCGCTTATTTATCAAATGTGTGATTTTAGTCACTTCTCACCACTTCTTATTTTAATTTACTTCTCACTGGATCCCCACTCTCTCTCTCTATCTATCTATATATATATATATATAAATATTTCCTTGTCTTGTCATGTAGGAATTTTATCTATGAATTTCTTTCCTTAGATTTGCTTGAGGGCAAGCAAAGTTTAAGTGTGGAGGGATTTGATAACGCTCAAATTATAGATACTTCTATACGCGTTATCTGTGCTTTTTAAGGAGCATACTTATTGGTTAAATATAAGAACCTTCGATAATTAATCGAGTATATTTGCTATTGTAGGTTCTAGGTACGTGTCGCGGAAGAAAATGGAAGAATACATGAAGATTTGAAGCTTAAACGAAGAAATAACTCAAGCTGAATGCTTCCCGACACCTGTTCACTGTTTTGGTCATAACTCGGTCATACGAACTCCGTTTGACACGATTCAGACGGCCATGCAAAGAGAATTCAATTATCTACAACTTTGAAAAAGTCTAAGTGCTGAAATGTCCCAAGTACGCCGCACTTCCAGGCAAGTGCGGCGCACTTTTCAAGAAACCCCAAAGTACGGCGCACAAATAAATATGTGCGTCACACTTTTAGTCTGATGCATTAAAAACGTGAATTTAGCCTCAAAGTCGACCACATTCATCATTTTCTTGGTCCTTAAGTAATTTTTACCTTATAAATACCCCCAAAACTCCAGGGGAAACACACGCCAACACATATCAAAACACACACTATCATAGAGATCATTGGAGAGGAGGAAGGATTGGTGAGGATCTTAGGATCCGATGATCCAAACACCCCTTTAATCTGCCACTTACCGCCATGCTACCACCACTCTCGACCGCTGATGACATCAAATAACGTCACTTTATTATATCATTTATCCCATCTATTTTGCCCACTTTTATATAATTATTGCATTATTTGGTACTTAATTGCTTTAAAGTTGATAAATGCAGTCATTCAGGAGTGTTTTTTGAAGACAAGCTAAAAGGCGCATAAATTGGAGCTAAAACGTGTTTGACCAATTCCCAATACGGCGTATCCATGCTGTCTACATACGCCGTATCCATAAAGATAACTATTCAAAGATAAAGTAAATCAAGTAAATTGGGAATGGCATCAAAGATTTATTATGAACGTAGCGCGCACTCCAAGGAATCCAGCCCAATACGTCGTATCCCTATACGCCGTATATCGACCTACTGCTACGGCGTATCGAGTATTTTTCAGCAACTATAAATAGAAGACTCAAAAACGAGTTTTCAGTGTGCAATATCATATTCTTTATACCATACTCATTAAAAGACGAATTTTAGAAGAGAAGATCAGCCACCAAGGTCAAGCATTGATCACAGAATCTATAGAAGAAACATCGAGGTAATTTTTATACTCTCTTAATCGTTCGATTTCAATTGTTTGAGATACCTTGAAAATTACAAAGGTTGTGGACTAATACCCACCCGGGTGTTAGCCACTTAATGAAATCCCAATGTTTGGTTTGTTTTAAAATCGATTTCTTAATTTATCGTTGATTATTTAATTATGTTTTCAAACTTAAATACTTGTTTTATGTGTTTGAAAATCGACCTATCATTCAACTGGTCTTGTGAATACAGACCAAGTCTTCTAAATACCGGATAGCTCCTCCATATCGTGTCTAATTCTGACCAATAGGACAAACAACTAAACGTCTGTCTTTGTCTTTTGATATGAGCTTAGTTGGATCGGTAGGTGACCCGTTTATGTTTCAGCAATCATGCTCTTAATTGACTGATAAAGATTGGAATAGTGGACTACCAGTATATAAAACACCGTCAAACAATAAATGGGCAAAGTCCCGTTGGGCTAAGGTTTTAATAGGATCACCACTGCTTTAATTCTCTAAGATAGATTATAATTAAACTAAAGGATGCTTTATGCGGATGCGTTAATTGGGACAGGATTAATTGTGTCTAGGTCTTAGGATGATGTCCCGCCTAAGTCAAAAGAAGATATGCCGCTTCGAGAAAAAGTAAATCATTGCACTAAAAACAAACAAACCAGCATTGAACCGGATTTTAAAATGGCTTAATAAAGTTTTCTATTATTATTGCTTGTACCACGCTTTTCTATTTCTAATCTTCATCTTATTGTGTTTATTATGTAATTGAATTGATATTTGTATCACCAAACCTGCGCCAGCTCTCAAGCTGAACCCCTCAATCTTCATTAGCCATTGTACATAGCATAAGGTGTAACAGTAAATAGACTAAATAAATACTGATAAGATAGGATTAAATTTCCACTCTAGAGTTCGACACCACAACTTACCGTGAACTCTAATGTTGACTGGATACACGCTCGTTAAAGTGTTGTATTTTAAGGTTTGTCCGGTAAATATATATGTAACAAATGATAATCAGAATAATTGACCCTACAACGACAGCACATAGGTTTTGACGCCGTTACGTTTACCCGGGAGTGAAAATAATAAACCCCTTTTATTCTTATCAGTATTTCTAACAATTAATTAATTAGGTTAGTGTAATCTAATTATTTAAATTATGTTTGTGTTTATTCGCATTGTGTGTTTAAATTGTTTATTTAAATTCCCGCATTTAATCATTTTAAATAGTATTCTGTCAGGACTGATCACTGATAACCCTGCGTTATGCCACACATTGGAAACGACTTCAAACCTTCAGATCAGGACAACGTATTGAGTTTTACTGTCTAAACGGCGTATCTATTTCACGACAATACGACGTATTCAATATTTGGTACTTAGTTGCTTTAAAATTGATAAATGCAGTCATTCAGGAGTGTTTTTTGAAGACAAGCTAAAAGGCTGCATAAATTGCGAGCTAAAAACGAGCGTCATGAGACCACTATGCGCCAAAATCTACGGCGATGCTTATGCTTGTCTTACAAGAGCGCGGCCGTGATCCCATTGAAGGATAGACTAGTTCAGAGCGAGTGAGATAAAGTAAATCGCAGGTATAATGGGTAATGGGCAGTCAGAAGATTTGAGATTATATAGATCCGTGAGCGCGGTCGACGTCCAGGGAACCATGCCCGCAATAGAAGGCCTGTATGCACCTACAAGCTTAGTCGCACACACACAGTCGAAGTTATAGTTTTGCCTGAGGCGAAGCTTATAGATAGGAGGCATAAAATCTCTATAAAAACGAGGGTTTCCAGTGTGCAATATCGCACACACTAGCCTTAGTAGCCATAACACACGACTAAAGACGGAAGAACAATTTAGAAGAGAAGATCAGTCCCCCACCAAGGTCAAGCATAGACACGAATCCCATAGAAGACATCAGTGTAATTTATTTACTCTCCAACGTTCGATTTCAATTGTTTTGATTACGCTTGTATAATTACAATGGTTGTGGGACTAATACCCCCGAGAATTAGCGATCTTTAGGAAATTCTAATGTTTTGGTTTGTTTTAAAATGATTTCTTAATTTATCGTTGATTATTTAATTATGATTATATCACCTCATACATGTTTTATTTGTTTGAATAATGCGACCTATCATTGCAACTAGTCCTTGTGTTACAGACCAAGTAATCTAGATACCGATAGCTCTCCATATACGTGGTCTTTATATTACAGGACCAATAGGATCACAAATGAACGTTCTGTCTTTGTTCTTTTGATTTTATGAGATTTTCAATTGTTTGATTACGCTTGTATAATTACAATGGTTGTGGACTAATACCCTCGGGTATTAGCCATCTTAATGAAATTCCAATGTTTGGTTTGTTTTAAAATCGATTTCTTAATTTATTGTTGATTATTTAATTATGTTTATCACCTCATACTTGTTTATGTGTTTGAATATGCGACCTATCATTCAACTGGGTATTGTGTTACAGACCAAGTAATCTAGATACCGGGATAGCTCTCCATATCGTGTCTTATATTACTGAACCAATAGGATCACAAATAACGTTTTGTCTTTGTCTTTTGACCCGTTTATGTTTCAGCAATCATGCTCTTAATTAACTGATAAAGATTGGAATAGTGGACTACCAATATATAAAACATCGTCAAACAATAAGTTGGTAAAGTCCCATTGGGCTAGAGTTTTAACAGGATCACCACTGCTTTAATTCTCTAAGATAGATTATAATTAAACTAAAGGATGCTTTATGCGGATGCATTAATTGTGACAGGATTAATTGTGTCTAGGTCATAGGATGATGTCCCGCCTAAGTCATAAGAATGATATGCCGCTTCGAGATAAGTAAATCATTGCACTAAAACAAACAAACCATGTTGACTGGGTACACTGCTCGTTAAAGTGTTGTTTTAAGTTTGTCGGCTAAATATAAATGTAAAAATTGATAATCAAATAATTGACCCTACACGACAACACATCAGGTTTTTGACGCCGTTTCCGGGGAGTGAAATAATTAAACCTTATTCTTATCAGTATTTCTAACAATTAATTAATTAGGTTAGTGTAATCTAATTATTTAAATTATGTTTGTGTTTATTCGCATTGTGTGTTTAAATTGTTTATTTAAATTCCCGCATTTAATCATTTTAAATAGTATTATGTTCTGACTGATCATCTGATACGCCGTATCCACCAGTTGGATACGACATATCAAACCTTCAGATTAGGACAACGTATTGAGTTTTACTGTCTAAACGGCGTATCTGTTTCACGACAATACGGCGTATTCAGTAAGCTCTATACGGCGTACTGATATTCAACAGACCCATACGGCGTATTTAAATTAAATGAATATGGGGGTATCTGTCATATGATACAACAACAATTTGAAAAACATCATTATCCTACTAACATTTTCCTCCATTTTTGAGAAACTGGTGATTGCTAGTTACAACTCTGGATAATGGAAAGCTTCGACAACACAATTAATCAGGATGAAGAGCATACTAACTCGCCAATAATCACAAATTCTAAACTAGAAATTGGAAATGAATTCTTGAAAATACTATAGGATAACGCCTTCAATGGCATGGATGGAGGAGACGTCACTAACCACATTGCAAAGGTACTCAAAATAACCGAATGGATCAAGATACCTAATGTGGAAATTAATAAACTACGATTATACGTCTTCTTAAAATCACTCAAAGGAGATGCCCAGACATGGTGGAACAATGAAATAAATGAAACAACTATCACGTGGAGCAATAGCAAAATCCCTGATGACATGAACAACAGAGAAGATAACTTTGAATTTATATATTGGTTGGCATCAAAATTTGACAACTATTGGGAGATTGATAGAAATACCAAAAATGGGCTATGGGAATTTTACGTGAACGAACGTACTAACGGGAGGATTGGTGATCTCGATGAATACGAAGAACCATGCAAAAAGACACATTTGGATGCATTTTATAAACCCTATTTAGACGCACAGGAAGCAAATGACATCTACGAAGTTATTAATAGGGAATATTCTCTGATACCAATCCCCGCTTGCCGGAACATTGATAATCCAGACGAACTATGCAGAATTAAAGAATTCGCAATCATACGACATTCGATAGGAAATGATGAAGAATTTATTACCATTGGTCCAAGCAAAGTTAGCACTATTGAAAGAACTCCTAGCAGCATGTCTTGCATCTACCACGAACTCTT
>BQNB010191422.1:0-11699 GCA_026074375.1 Tanacetum coccineum | reverse complement strand
CAAGCTAAGGCGAAACAGCCTATATATAATGTGTTAGACCTTGCTTGTAAGCATGCCACACGAATTCAGGAGTCACTTGTATATGTTAGAGATACATGCCCTAATGCGATTAAACTTAGTGAGAAAAAGGTTGCTATCACGCCTATGAAAAAGGTCAAGAAAGTTAGGTTTTCTGAACCTCTCACATCCTCAAGCAACATCCAACAGGTAGAGTCATCTAAAATGTCTGATTCTAACACACCTGTGTTGTCCTCTACAGGATTGAAGTGTTCTACTAATACTTGCAGATCACAGCCTACAGTCAATAAAAAGAATAATAGGATCTCGCAAAAACCAAGTAGCAACAAAAAGAATAAACTAGAAGCCCAACCTAGGAAAGTGAATAAAAAGAATCGTGTTAAAGAACCTATTTGTAACACCCCCAAAATTGGGTCGCAGCGGAATGTATTTCCGGGAGCGTTACTTCATAGTACCATTGCACCAGTTAGGAGAGAACGACCTCTAAGTGTCGTTTGAAAAGTATTCTTGAAAAGTTTGGACTCCAATGTTCCTCAAATAGGCCAAGCATCAAAAGCCAAGTGCATAATATTTAGAAACCTACGGGTAAAGTGTTCACTGATGTAGGACTTAAGTGGAAACCAACAGGAAGACTTTTCACTATAGTTGGTAACTCGTGCCCTTTAACTAGGATCACTCCCAAGAAAATAGTGCATCTTAAGGAAACCACTTCTAATTCAGTTAAAACACCAAAACCAGAGATTAAAGTCTATAGTAGGAGACCCAACAAATAAATCAGTAGGTTCGAGTAAAAATCTAATATTGTAGAATCTAATATTGCTAACAAACACAAACCCAATCATACTTGGGGATCCAATGCTACAGATATTCCATCGTCTTCTTCTCTTGTCAATGACAGGTTGTCCAGATTGTTCTCTAGTATCTAGACTCCAGATGTTCAAAATGTATGATAAGGAACCGCTCTCAGCTCATGAAGTTCGTTAGTAAATTTCTGGGAACTATTCGATTCAGAAATGACAAAGTTGCAAAGATAATAGAGTATGATGACTATCAACTGTCACACCTCGCCAAGGCGGAAACACGAGGCGCAACAAGAAAGGGAACCATCACAACACATTGGCGTCTATATATAGAACTAAATCATGCATTAAATACAATGTATAGACACGTAGTGTCATAAAAATACCTAAACACGTCAACAAAATCCAAAAGGCGTCTGACATTGAAAATGAAGGCAGTTCATGCCAACGTCATGACATGCAAACATTCATACATCCTAACAAAGCAAAACAATTAACATTTAACATCCAAAACAAATAACGAAATCTAGATAACTAAACTTCGCCCGCTTCTACGCCATCTAGCCACTTTTCCTAACTTTAATCTCATCCTGCTGGAATACCTAAAAATGATGCTTATACGTCAACACAATGGTTGGTGAGAAACATAGGTTTTCGGATACACATATTCAATCCGTTACCAAAACAATTTAACCAATTCCTGCAATTATAAAAATAATACTCTTGCATGAAAATTATGCTAAACTAACAAAGCAAGCTTAACATATCAATTCAATCAACTCAAATCAATCCTGCAACCAACCACACACCAAGTAAACGACCTCAATCGCCCGTAGGATCATACCAAATCTCTTTCCCTTTAGCTCAGGCCATGGATACCTACAAGTAACCCTCTTAACTAGACCACACATCAATATCACATCACATAACATGTAGCACATAACGCATATCAGTCATATAATAGTCCATGCATGTACACTAACACATAATCATAGGAATTAAAACTCATTTAAACACTTGCATCATTTCCATCCCAAGTTTAAAACAATGTAAAAGGTGGGACTATGTAACTCACCTGAATGCTTAAAACGTAGCTTCTAATTCCTATCACGCAACTATACAAATAAATAAACACGGTTACACGCAACCAAGCTAAAAGCTCTAGTCCATGTAACACACATATGATGGATGTCTAAGGGTGTGATTAACCATCATGGGTCACCCCGACACCATGCCCAACCTTAACCACTTCATTAACTCATTACACTAGTTAACTACAATTTATTCAAAAATGCAGAATTTTAGTGTATCTTTACTAACTCAAAACCCTTACTTGATGACCTTCATAGATTATACCAAAAATTATCCAAGTTCATTTATGAGTTTACTAAATACCTTGTGATTTCCAACTACTAATTACATGCACAACTATCCCAAATAAAATCCAACTTCAAAACTATCCCAATTCGGATCTGATTGCACACTAAAAAGTATGGCCCTAATTACCATACTTAGACACACAATCAGAAGCTCTTCTTCTAGGGTTTCTTTATATACATATAGAAATTAATCATTGTTGATTGGCTAACCCTAAATTCCACTTTTAGGTTAGGGTTTTACCCTCCTAAACATGACCTAAATCTGACTCGTATTTACTGTTTTGACCACTTTTCTTGTAACCAATATTTAACTAACTTCCAGAACTCCAAATCACTCGTGGCCAGACGTTTTGAAAAATAGACTCTTTGAACTTCAATTTAGGCTTTTGAATCATATCAAAACACGTTTCTAACATAAAGATATCACCAGTTGAACACAGCCCTAAATTCTGCTCAACTCTAAATCATAAATTAACGCGATCTAACCCTAACCATTTACACCAATAAGATCCTAATTAAACCCTAAACGTTCTAGCATGATTAAAACACATCCTTAATTATAGTAGATTTTAAAAACCTTAATGATCCATCATATTAATTGTACATGTTATAAAAAACTAAAGCAACTAGGGTTAACGAACATACCTAAACATTGATTCTTGAAATACACTAAATCCACCAACTTGTTCCTCATAATAACAAAAAATTCTGCTCTTGAAATGTTTGACCAAACAAAAAAGAGAGAGAGAAAATGTTTTATAGGGATTATTGATCTTATATTTATACTACTCGAATCCTAATTATAATCAATTTGTTCCTTTTTTTCTAAACTAACCGGATCCAATCACCTCCTTTTTAATAAATTAATTTTTTTAAATTTTCCTATAAACAAATTTGTTCTCTCCCCTCCTATATATATAGATTGTATTTATTTAATATTAAATAAACTAATGATCATCATTACACTTTAAGTTTTCATAAAAACCATTGCTAATTTGGGTAAACCTTTTTACATAAACGCTACTTTTACTAAACTTTCTAAAAATAATTTTCATTTTCACATTCACTTTTATATTTAGAAAGGTCTACTATAATTAAACCAAATTTTCACTCACTTCACTTATTTCCAACATGATGCGTTTCCCATAAATGCTTAACACAAACTCAACCAACTATTTACGTAGCATTGCATGCAATATGTCATTCCTTTCCATTATCACTATACATGAACAAATGGAATACTCATTACCAAACACAAACGCACTTAAAATGAGATGATCATACACCTTAAAACGATATCATGCACCTATTCAATCAAACAACATTAGCAAGCACACATAATATAACACCTCGCACCACAAGAATCACACAAAAAGACACAAAGCCATCCTAAAGGTAACATTAACCAGATAAATCACGATGTTACATTATCCCCTTCGTCTGAAATCACGTCCCAGATTTAACTAGCAGCTTCACAACTCGGTTTCTCATTAGACAACTGTGGATTAACTTTAATCCTCATCATGTTTCCGTGATCCTAAGTAACTCAGTGAACCAAACTTTCCATTCCTCTAAACTTTCACAAGCTCTATATTTCCTACAATGTTTAACTTCTAAATTCTCAATCATAATCTCTACAGGTTCCAGACAAACAAAGTTCTTGTCGACCTTGATCTCATTCAACGGCACATGCAAATTAGTATCCTCCAGACACCTTTTTAGATTTGACAAATGAAAAGTGTCATGCACTCTACTCAACTCCTCAGATAACCTCAACCTATAAGCTACAAGACCAATCCTTTCAAGGATCTCAACGGTCCTACAATCTTGTGCTAACCTACCCTTCTTTCCAATACAAACTAAACGCCCTGTACCAAAGTGGTCCAAACCTAAACAATACCTCGATCTACAGCCAGCCACAAACTCTAAACGGTTAACTTCACGTTAGACCGCTACTCTTTTGACA
This sequence comes from Tanacetum coccineum, assembly GCA_026074375.1. Taxonomy (NCBI): domain Eukaryota; kingdom Viridiplantae; phylum Streptophyta; class Magnoliopsida; order Asterales; family Asteraceae; genus Tanacetum; species Tanacetum coccineum. The sequence goes on along the minus strand of BQNB010191422.1, from coordinate 7,536 downwards.
ATAGATCTCTCTCCGTTTTGAGCTTTTCTTTATCAATACCACTTATCTTCGTCTCTAGTACTCAACACAAGTCTCGAATCAAACTAACTCTCTTCTAAACTTTTATTTTGCCTATATAACAAGGCAACCTACATTTCCTTCCATACAAGGCTTCAAACGGAGCACACTGAATGTCACAAATATAACTAGCACCAAAATGATACACATCCCTCGATAAAACATCCAAAGTCGAAACAGATGTTCACTTGGTCCATCCCTGAGGAATGCTAAGCAGTACTCAAATACATCGCGTCTCTAACACTGTTTTTGCAACGTCTGCCAGTAAGCACGGTAAAATCATCTATCTCAATCTAATAGAATGATCATCACCAGAATACCATTCCTAGCTAATAACCTCATCAATATAAATCCATTCCATCGTTACATCATGAGAAATCTTCTTGTATAGCTAGAAAATGAGCTCACTTGGTCAGTCTATCGACCATCACCCAAATCACATCATACCATACTACTTTGACCGTAGAAATTTTTCTATAAAATCTCATGTTGATTCAATCTCATTATCACTCAAGTATCTTAGGCTGTTGTAGCAAGCCAAAAGTCTTTGACATTGCAGCCTTCACCTCTTAAACAAATATTGACAAATGTCTAACATAGTATTATAATCCTTTTCTACACGTGAGCTCCAAACATGTCTCTAAGGTTATAGTACGACTATCCGCTCCTCGTGATGTACCCAATATACCTTGAACATGGGCCTCATCCATTACACTTCCTACCAATAGAACCAAAATTCGATCCATAAAGTACAAACTCTTGTCTCCTTTTCTTTCCATCTGTTGATCTAAACCATGTAGCCTTTCTGCAAGTACGTTCTCTTGCTTGAACACTCCACTTTGGACTGCTAGTATCATTCCTCCATAAACTCGTCTTTGATTTCACTCGTCTTTAGTTTCTACTCAACCCACCCCCACTACATTCGCATGATCAGAAGATATCACATCATCATTACATCAAAGTTTGAAAATCCTCTCTGTTCTATACGCTCCAGCTCATACTTCTTGTTGTCCTCTACAGTTTCGGAAGAACGGGGGTTCAACAATCTTTAAAAAAAATCGCGATAAACATCGGTAGTAACCTGCCAATCCTAAGAATAATCATCTAATTCCTTACTGTCTCACTCTTACTTGTGTCCACGTGAATACGTAATGGTTGACTACGTGACTAAGAAAATGCACTTCTTCCAACCAAAACTCACACTTAGAAAACTACATTACACTACTCCTCCTCATCGTCCTCCAAAAATAACTTTCCAATGAACTTCACTTACCTACCTTTGACTTTGAGAAGGCCAGAATGTCATCAATGAATAAACGATTACAAACATACCGAATATTGTGTTTCAAACGCCGTTTCATAATCTATGAAAACCGCGTGGTGCATTGGTTAACCCAAAAGGGCATAAACGTAGACCTTGGTCAAAATGTCCGTTATCATCCTTCGAAAAAGCAGTCTTAGGAATGGCATCCTCATTCAACATCGTACTATGTATAACCTGACCAAAGATCTATCTCTAAGAAAGGACACGCTCCTTATAACTGATCAAACAAGTCATCAATCCTAAGGAATGGATAACTGTTTTTAACAGTTAATTTGTTCAACTCCTTATGATCAATAACATGCGAAAAGAACCATCCTTCTTCTTCATGAATAACATAGGTGATCCTCACAGAAAATGACTAGGTCGTATGAAACCCTTGTCTTGAAACTCTTGAAGTTGACCAGACAATTCTTGCATTTACGAGGGTGCCAAACGATATGGAGACTTCGCGGGAAAAAAAAAATGCTAGGATGTAGAAGACAATGCTGGACGCTCCCATGAACCAAAATCTATGTGGAGCTCAACTTGTCGTCGTGGTGGTCATCGACAAATCTTCCGGAAACACATTAGTAAAATTGCGCACCATAGGTACATCACTTATCCTAGGTTCATCTACCTTAGCGTTTATTAGGGCTTTGGCGGCTCTCTAAGTACGTTCCCCATGAACTCGAAGTATCTCATCACCTTCCATTGGTATCCTAACACCTTCTCATGACATACTATCACAAACTTCCTCTTGGATAACCAGTCCATTCCCATAATCACATCAAAGCTTCCATCGACCTCACGTTAAACAACAACTCCACGGTTACGAACAATCGAAAGAGTGGATAACAAACGAAGTGAGTCGAATCAAAGGCTAGAAAACATCTAGTGGGTATTCCACATATGCAAATAACCGTGGATCAAATGACATAATAATCCTTTGAAAGAAAGAACACGTATATGTACCGAGTGAAAACGCAAATGACATAAAATCAACAGGCATACCACGACAAATGAACACATAAAAAAATCAATACGAAAGACGGAAATTCTTATACTAATTATCAACTTTACTCGAAATACCAAATTAAATAATGTTTTTATAAAATCAATTTAAAATAAAGAAGTCACTTTAAGTATAAAAATCATTTTAAAGAATAAATAAATTTGTCTTAAATGTAATCTTTATAAAATTCATTATGGTTGTCATAAAAATCTAGAGATGGTTATCTAATGGTGTATCGTACCTTACCACAAATAAACACAATAAACCTACTTTTTATAATAAAATAAAATTTATTTAACCACCCAACAATTTTCATATCCTATTTGCATAGGCCATTTAACAAATTCTATTTACAAAGATCATTTTAAACACAATTTTTCCTAAACACTAACACAATACTTCAAAAGGTTTTTTATAATTAGACATCAATTATAAATATGTTACTCAAACAAAGGACACCATAATACCAAAAGGGATCGTAAAACACCATACAGACTCTTACACAATTTTATTGTTTGAAAACGAAAGAAAATACCAGGAACTATATACTCAAAATAAAATCAAACGAACTCATACAAGAAAACTCATGCAAGACGTTACGTACTCAAAAGAAAACGTAAGGTCTTATCCAAAATAATGATCAACAAAGCAAACCTAAAAGCATCGATACTAACACGTCGCCAACGGGTTATGAAAACCAAGGGATATACAACCAAGGGAGTAATGATTCACACTAATATGTTAGGAACAGTTAGTGCTTAAAAGAAACGTTTGATACTCATACGAGTAATCAATGCAACGAAAGAACTAACAAAACGTGCCTATATCCAAAAAAGCAGATTCCGAACAAAACCAATATACATCGAAGACGCGAATAGAAAAAATCAGGTAATCCCTTACTAAACAAAGTACGATGAAGGATGCTAAGCTAGACATAAGTAAATCTGAACAAACAACCGAGTAAAACCCCCCCTAGGGCCAACCTCTATAATAGCAATACTAGGTATCTACAAATACTAGATAGAAGAGAAACTTACTATCTATACAACTCAACTTAACATACCATCCAATTAGGTTAAGAGAATAATTCTCTACCCATAATACCACCAACCATATCAAGATAACACATTTAAAAAAACATATTACTCTACCACCTTACAACCAAACACAAATAAATGCAATCATGGTCACAAGTCTACGTGTGTGATGCCTTTATAATTATGTCGGCCACCATAATTATAAGTGCCTCCTTTCATACGTGTACTTACTTCCAAGATTACCCATTTCAATCATAATTCACATATAAGCACATAATACATATTACACATCTTAAACCACTCCAACTTAACACATAAAGGATGCTCTATCAAATAACTACTTACTTATATCAAAATAAAAATGAAACAACATAAAGGAACGAAAGTCTCGCAACAATTCCTAAAATACGAAGTATCTGAAAGAATTAATCAATAACAACATGACGAGGTAAAGGACGGGATAAACTTAAGTTGGGCCTCGCTTGGGTTTGACTTTGCCTCCGCAAGAATCACCCGACTCCGTGGGTCCAGCCCTACTACGCGCATCCGACAAACGATCAACTATCCTATCTCTTTCGGTTCCACAAGAGGCTCCTTATAACGCTTAAGTCTAGTTGGGAAAATAGTTCCCCAACGAGATGTCTTGCGGGTAGGGGAGAAACATAGCTAACTAATAGTAAGGCAATACGCACTAAATCAGCTATGGGTAGGCAACAAAACTAAGGCGATAACTTAACAAAATAGGAAATATAAAAGCTACGCAAAATAGCAGGGAAACATAGCAGTTATAGAAATAAACACTTGAGTTCTAAATGCATCTATATGAAGGACCCCTAGGTTATAGTCTAGGCTCAACCAATCTGTCACACCTCGCCAAGGCGGAAATGCGAGGCGCGACGAGAAAGAGAACCATCACAATACATTGGCGTCTATATAGAGAACTAAATCATGCATTAAATACAAGGTATAGACACGCAGTGTCAAGTAAAGTACCCAAACACATCAACAAAATGCAAAAGGCGTCTGACATTGAAAATGAAGGCAGTTCATGCCAACGTCATGACATGCAAACATTCATACATCCTAACAAAGCAAAACAATTAACATTCAACATCCAAAACAAATAACAAAATCTAGATAACTAAACTTCGCCAGTTGCCTATGGTCCATCTAGCCACTTTTCCTAACTTTAATCTCATCCTGCTGAATACTTGAAAATGATGCTTATACGTCAACAAAATGTTTGGTGAGAAACATAGGTTTTCAGACACATATATACCAAAACAATTTAACCAATTCCTGCATTAATAAAAACAATACTTTTGCATGACAATTATGCTGACGAACATACAAGCTAACATGCAATTTAATCAAATCAAATCAATCATTCAAACACCAAGCAGACGACCTCAATCGATCTTGGATCATACCAAATCTCTTTCCTTCTAGCTCAGGCCGTGGATACCCACAAGTAACCCTCCTGACTAGACCACACATCAATATCACATCACATAACATGTAGCACATAACGCATATCAGTCACATAATAGTCCATGCATGTACACTAACACATAATTACAGAAATTAAAACTCATTTAAACACTTGCATCATTTCCATCCCAAGTTTAAAACAATGTAAAAAGTGGGACTATGTAACTCACCTGAATGCTCAAACGCAGCTTCTAATTCCTATCACGCAACTATACAAATAAATAAACATGGTTACACGCGACCAAGCTAAAAGCTCTAGTCCATGTAACACACATATGATGGATGTCTAAGGGTGTGATTAACCATCATGGGTCACCCCGACACCATGCCCAACCTTAACCACTTCATTAACTCATTACACTAGTTAACTACAATTTATTCAAAAATGCAGAATTTTAGTGTATCTTTACTAACTCAAAACCCTTACTTGCTGACCTTCATAAATTATACCAAAAATTATCTAAGTTAATTTATGAGTTTACTAAATACCTTGTGATTTCCAACTACTAATTACATGCACAACTATCCCAAATAAAATCCAACTTCAAAACTATCCCAATTCGGATCTGATTGCACACTAAAAAGTATGGCCCTAATTACCATACTTAGACACACAATCAGAAGCTCTTCTTCTAGGGTTTCTTTATATACATATAGAAATTAATCATTGTTGATTGGCTAACCCTAAATTCCACTTTTAGGTTAGGGTTTTACCCTCCTAAACATGACCTAAATCTGACTCGTATTTACTGTTTTGACCACTTTTCTTGTAACCAATATTTAACTAACTTCCAGAACTCCAAATCACTCGTGGCCAGACGTTTTGAAAAATAGACTCTTTGAACTTCAATTTAGGCTTTTGAATCATATCAAAACACGTTTCTAACATAAAGATATCACCAGTTGAACACAGCCCTAAATTCTGCTCAACTCTAAATCATAAATTAACGCGATCTAACCCTAACCATTTACACCAATAAGATCCTAATTAAACCCTAAACGTTCTAGCATGATTAAAACATCCTTAATTATAGTAGATTTTAAAAACCTTAATGATCCATCATATTAATTGTTACATGTTTTAAAAAAACTAAGCAACTAGGGTTAACGAACATACCTAAACTTTGATTCTTGAAACACTAAATCACCAACTTGTTCTTGATTAAACAAAAAATTCTTCTCTTGAAGGTTTTGGCCAAACAAAAAAAGAGAGGAGAGAAAAGTGTTTTAGGGATTTATTGATCTTATATTTATACTACCTAGAATCCTAATTATAATCATATTTGTTTCCTTTTTTTCTAACCGATCCAATCACCTCCCTTTTTAATTAATTAATTTTTTTTATATTTTCCTATACAAATTTGTTCTCCCCCTCCTATATATATAGTTTTATTTTATTTTATTATTAATTAACTAATTATCTTCATTACCTTAAGTTTTCATAAAAACCTATGCTAATTTGGGTAAACCTTTTTACATAAACGCTACTTACTAAACTTTCTAAAAATAACTTTTCATTTCACATTTCACTTTTATATTTAGAAAGTCTACTATAATTATCCAAATTTCACTCACTTCACTTATTTCCAACATGATGCGTTTCCCATAAATGCTTAACACAAACTCAACCAACTATTTACGTAGCATTGCATGCAATATGTCATTCCTTTCCATTATCACTATACATGAACAAATGGAATACTCATTACCAAACACAAACGCACTTAAAATGAGATGATCATACACCTTAAAACGATATCATGCACCTATTCAAACTACTTAGCACACATATATAACACATAGCACACAAGAATCACACAAAAAGAACACTTAGCCATCTCTAAAGGTATCATTAACCTGATTAAATCACGGATGTTACAGTATCCCCTTCTTGAGGAAATCGCGTCCCGAGATTTAACTAGCAGGCTTAACTACTCGGTCCATGAACAACTGTGGATACTTAATCCTCATCTGGTCTTCGTGTTCCTAAGTAAACTCAGGACCACGTTTCGAATTCCATCTAACTTTCACAAGCGCTATATTCCTACATTTTAACTTCTTAATTTCTCAATCCATAATCTCTACAGGTTCCTAGACAAAACAAAGTGTCTTGTCGACCTTGATCTCATTCAACGGCACATGCAAATTAGCATCCTCCAGACACCTTTTTAGATTTGACAAATGAAAAGTGTCATGCACTCTACTCAACTCCTCAGATAACCTCAACCTATAAGCTACAAGACCAATCCTTTCAAGGATCTCAAACGGTCCTACATATCTTGGTGCTAACCTACCCTTCTTTCCAATACAAACTACGCCCTTCCAAGGGGTCACCTTTAACAATACCCGATCACCCACCTCAAACTCTAACGGTTTACGTCTCTTATCCGCGTAGCTCTTTTGACGATCTCTCCCCGTTTTGAGCTTTTCCTTTATCAATACCACCTTATCTGTCGTCTCTAGTACTAACTCAAGTCGAATCAAACTACTCTCTCTAATCTTTGCCTATATAACAGGCGACCTACATTTCCTTCCATACAAAGCTTCAAACGGAGCACACTGAATGCTCAAATGATAACTACCACCAAAATCGATAACACATGCCCTCGTTATATCATCCAAAGTCTGAATCATAC
>BQNB010191419.1:0-11699 GCA_026074375.1 Tanacetum coccineum | reverse complement strand
GCTTCAAAATCAACAACAACAAAGTCGGTAGGAAAGTGAAAACTCCCCACTTTGACAAAAACGTCTTCGGCGAGTCCTTTAGAATGAGTAATGGATCGATCCGCTAGCTCTAAAGTTATTCATGTGGGGGTAAGTTCGGGTTGTGAAACCTATTTTGACCATTGTTTTGCACCGGAGCAAAACCGGGTGATGCCATGTGGTTGCTAACACGGTTTGGCGGAGCTACTTAATTGTAAGTACCCGTTGCCGCACAAACATTCGATTGATTGTTATCGGTGTTAGGAAAATTATAGTGAGCATGAGCACCACCACAAGTAACACATATTTCCTCAACCACTTTAACCGTAGCGGGAGTGACAACTTTCTTAGAAACAATCTCAACTAAGGTCGAAATTTGGTCCGCAAGCTTATCAATTCTCTCATCCGTCTTACTAGAACTTTTCCTAGAAGTCGTATTCACCCTAGAAACATTTGATTTGTTTCGTGAATAACGAACTTTTGACTTATTCTCAATTATGTTCAAAGCCTCTCTAGTAGTCTTACTCAAAAGATTTCCACCCGCCGCGGCATTCAAGGAGTCTTGATCATTCTCATTTAAACCATTATAGAAAGTATCTATTTGGGTTAACTCCGTAAATCCGTGGTGGGGACATGCTCTAAGCATTTCCTTAAATCGTTCCCATGCTTCACTAAATGTCTCCTCGAATTTTTGGGTAAAACGAGAGATTTCATTTTTTAAGTGAGTGGTCTTCGAGGGAGGGAAAAATTGATTCACGAATTTGTTCACGAGATCGCCCCAAGTCAAGATAGAATTAGGAGGTTCTTTATCGTACCAAACTCTAGCGGCTCCCTCGAGTGAATATGGAAACATCATGAGTTTAATCACATCATTCGGCACATCCCTAAATTTCAAAGTCGAGGTAATCCTTTTGAAATTGTTAATATGAGTATGGGGATTTTCCCTCTCAAAACCATGAAATGGGTTGGCTTGAACCAATTGTAGCAAATTCGTCTTAATTTCAAAATGGTCCGCATTAATTTCCGGTATAACGATAGCTTCTCCATACCCTTCCGTGGGTGCTTGGAGTAGCTCTTCCATTGTTCGTTCCGCCATTGGTGCAACTTCAACGATAGTACGAAGCTCGGGTTCGACTATGTTTGGAGCACGTCGTCTATTTCGACGTCTCAGAATGGTTACGGGTGAATTATTTGGAAAATAGGAATTTCTAGTGCGCATGCACTACGCAAACAAACGAGGAGAGAAAATATATACACAAAAATATTTTTGTTTCACCGAATAATCAACAAACTTAGGTTAACTCCCTTAAGTAAAATTTGCAAGCAAGCGGGGGACGTAGTGGGAGCGAATCGCCTTAAAAACGTTTATCCCTTCGGGTCGTAGTTCCTTGGAACAACCCTCCTAATGGCTTATTTCACAAAAGAGGTGCGCCTTTTTCGTAAGTGACACAAGACGATTACTTTTTTTGAATATTTAGATTGGGAACTTATTAATGGATATTCACAAATTCTCTAGTAAGAGAATTAAATTGCTTTGTGTATTTTAGTTTTTTTTAAGAGACCACAATAAAAATCAAAAAATCCGAAAGAGCAAATATTTTTGTATTTTTTATTTATTAATCTTCTACATATAGTAAAAAGAAAAAGAAAAAAATATATTTTTTACTTTTTTTTATTTATTTTTTTTATAATTTTTGATTTTTTCAAAAGACGTAACTTTCGAGACGAAAGGTTCTCCAAATCACGATCAACAAATTCAAACGAGAGAAACTTAACACGATTCCCCGGCAGCGGCGCCAAAAATTGATGTATTGTCAATTATACGTATAATATCAAAGTATAAGAAAATTCACTAATAATCCTTGAGGACAAAGATTAAAAGCAAATTCTATACAAAATATCGTACGTTAACCGGTAAGTGTTCACCGGGTCGTTTATACCCCAAGAATTATGAATTGAAACCCGATTTTAATTTGGACAATGATTAGAATGGTTTCAAAAATTTTGATTCGTTTTTTCTATTTCTACAAATAAAAATACATAAAACATGTAAAAGAAAATAAACAACTAAGCAATTAAGTAATTGAATCACGAAAACGTTAACGGGATTTAAAGAAAACGCGACATTAAAGCAATTAAAGCAAATTTAAACCCTACAACTTCAAATCTAATTTTTATAAATCCTAAATGACAAAATAAAATTTTCAGAAAAAGAATTATATTTTTTTGACTTTTATATTATTTATTATGAATTAAAAACTAATTTAATCTAGAAAATTAATTAAAAATACTAAACTAAACCTAAAAATTCTAGAAAAATTATGTAAATTACTTAAGACTGATTAGAATCTAAAAAAAATGCTAGCTTGAAAATTTGCTTAATGAAAAAGCAGAAAATAAGCAATAAGGCTCGGATAAGCAAAACTGAAAGAGACTATATGAATTAAATGTTGCAAAGATAGTTTGAAAAAGTCCCAAGAGCATATGGTGTTTGTGTGTGGTGTTAAGGATTTGGTATGAAAAGGGGGAGGTCACAGGTTCGACCCCTGTGACCTCTCCTTTTGAGAAACCATTTTTTTATTTTTCTTTTGAACAAACTTAATGAAAAGCTAGAAATAAGCAACTTTTATGAAAACACTTTTTCTAAAAATGACTAATAAGCCAGGAATAAGCTGGCTAAAAGTGACAGAATATAGCTAACTAATTAAAGACTTTTAATCTAAACTTTTGCAAATTTTTTAGACTAAATAAGCAACTTAAAACTAAAAAGCTGAAAACCTAACAAAATCTAAGATCTAATAAGCAAATGAGACAAGGAATAAGCAACTAAATCAGCTGATATTACTACCAAAGAAGCTCAGCAGTACTAACTAAAGGTTAGTACTGCTAGCTTTTACTTAAAGCTGCTTAAGCTTCTAAAACCTTAATAAGCTTTTTGAAAAAGCTTAAAAGATGAGCTTATCTAATCCTTAACACCTAATAAGCACAGCTGAATAACATTTCATCAAAACAATGATCCATAAGAAGAAATAAGCACTTAAATGACTTTTACCAAGGAAAAAGATCCTTATGACTAAATGACTTTTACCACTTGAAAATTTGTCCTATAAGCTACGTTAAACAGCAATTGAAAAGCATTTTGAAACCCATTTAAGCTAAGAAAATTAAGATTGAAAAAACTAATTGAACTATTTTTACACTATTTTTTTTCTTTTGGTTTTTTAATGAAAAGGATAAAACACTGATTTACAGACCTAAAACAGATACCTAAATAAAATAATTATTACAAAATAAGCCCTAACAGATCTAGAGTGTCCTATAAACTACTTGTGCTCTAAGTTTGAAAGGCTAAATCCTACTTATGCTAGCTGAATTTTCAGCTTGAAAATGGCTATAAGGCCTTTTTGGCTGCTGATGCAATTGACCACAACTTTAACCAAATCAGAAAAACTATTATATGCAGACTTAAGGCTTTGTTTCTACAACTTTAAAACACCAAAGCATTAACAAATGATTAACAAAAGCAACTAGAGGCACAAAGAGCTTATGAATCTGAGTTTTATGAACTTAGATTTACTAACACTAACAAAACAAAAGCCTGCTATAAGCTAGATTAACCTAACAAAACCCTTAAAACCTAATCATATAACCTAAATATGAGATTTAAATTTAGTTTAAAGAACCAAATGGCCTTTGACAGCACTAACTCAAGTTAGTGCTGTCATGAACCAAACACCCCTTTAGCTTGCTTAATTCCATTTTTAGCTTATGAAATTTAGATCTAAGACTCAAATTAGCAATACCAGATACTATAAAGCTTATAACAGACCTAATGAGCACATTTCAACAATACAAATAATGCTTTGTTAGATAAGCAAGGACGGATGGGAGTGTTATGGGCATATATTTTTGGATTTTGCCCACTATCCTAATAGACAAAAGCTTGTAAGGGGCCTTATGGAAATTGGGGGGGGAGGGGGGGGGGGGACTATAACACTAAACTAAATAAGGCATAACAAACAAACTATGGATCACAATAATAAACTATTCTAGAACTAAATAATAAGCAGGAACATTAAGCAGAAATAAGGTAAATATGCAATAGTATAACTAATATAAAATGGACCGCAGAGAAATTAGAAAAGAGGAAAATAGAAGATGTGTACCCTACCTCAGCTAAACAAGGGTAAATGCTCAACATTAAAGGCTTAAATGAGCAGCCCTTAAGCTTATACACACACACACAAGCTTAATCACTTTCCTAATATCTAATCCTACTTCTAGACGCATCAGAAACTATTACCAACTTGAATACTCAAAAGCAAGCCATCCCAATTCCAAGAATATTTTCAAGTTTATATGGAGCTTATGAACAGTTTAAGCCTTTATGAACAGTATTAAAGAGCCTATTCAAACCATATTGCATAAAAAGTAAAAACATGTAAGTAAAGCAATTGAACACTATGAAAACTTTTAATTTTAATGATTATAAAAAAAAAAAAAAAAAAAATATAACTAAACAACAAAAAAAAAAAAAAAACAACAAAAAAAAAAAACAAAAAAACCTAACTAACTGAGGTAATAAGTTTTCTATGTAGAGAAAGTTACATTAATTTGAAAATTAAACAAGCTAAAATGACTGATAAGCTAAAAATACATCAATAAGCTAAAGCTATTCTAAATAAACTACCCTCGATATTCTTCTGTGAGTGAGAAGGCTTCTATTTATAGGGGTGAATGGAAGGATCTAGGACCTTGAGACGCTCCTTTGGATTTCAAAAGTAACTTCAAACTTGACCATTGATCATTAACCCAATTCATTGCTTCTATTCTTGATTTTTAGGCCGTTGATGAAAAGGGGGTCACACGGATGCCAGCTCACGGCAATCCCACTTCCTTGGAGGCCTTGTGCTTCTTTTGGACTGACTTAGTGTAAAAATCCCACATTGGTGTGGTTGTTTGGTTGATGAGTTGTCATTCCTTGTTGTCAGCTCAACCAATCATGGGCTAGGATGACGTTTCTCTTTGCTGAGTTGGAGCTTTATACTAGCATCTTTGAAACCACGTAGGACGAGTGTAGGGAAATGGGTTTTACCCGTTTAATTTGACGCATGGTGAATTGGGACGAAGGTGAATAGTAAAAACCATCTTGGCGCCTTTTTTTATTTTTTTTATTTGACTGTTTGACCGAGGCTAAAAGGTGTTGACTTGGGCTTTATTTATGAAAAAAGAATTGGGCTCGTTGGTTTTATTATCAAAGGATTAATATTTAACTTAACGACCATTAGTCCATTAGTAATAAATGACTAACGGTGTAACTGGTTTAGGGATTTTTGGTGAAATGATTTAACATTCAAGGTCCTTTTGGTAATTTCAAGGGTTTGTCTTCACATAAGTTGACCAAGGTTGACCATGGTTGACTTTTGTTGACCCTAGCTTGATAATCACCCGGCTTTTGTGTACTCTTTTCGTCTCGTGTTCGTTTTTGTCCGGTTTTTGGCTCTTTTCTTGTGATTCTTGTATATCCGTACCTACACATCACAAAACACAAAATACATAATACAAGCATAATATATTTATTTTTTATCTTTTTAGGGTCATTTTTGATATAAAACGGATATGTGATTTCTCACATATCAAAACCCCTGAACGCCGTTCCATTTTATCTTCCATTTACAACCTTTTGTAGAATTTTCATTTACTACATCCCTAATGTTTGGTCCACAATCAAGCCTCCATTTATTTACAAAACTAATCTTTTGAAAATTCCCCTTTTGCATTAAACGATAAGCTCCTATATCCTCTTCATGAAGAAATTTATAGGCTACTTCTAGCACCTATAGCACGAAATACAAGCTTCAGTACTATTTATTATCTACTGAGTCGCATTTGGAATTCATGAAAAAAAGCCTACTACGCCATTGCTAATGTCTTTTTTGCGCTTAAGAGATTGCTTTGCACCACCACTTTGAATGTCGTCACTTTCCGCTAACCTTTGATTCATCTGTGCCTCATTTACGCACTTAGCAACCGAATAGAATGCTATCTTTAGTTGGTCACCATGAAAATCCGAATACCAATTTGCATATATGTGACATACACATAATCTGTGTTCAGCTTGTGGGAATAATTCTTGAACCGCGTTTAACAATCCCTGGACATACAACAAGCTACATTAAGAAAAAAAACAAAAATAATTGATCACAAGATTTACACTTAACCTAAGAAAGCATACCTTTTGCTTATCAGACATAAAAGTCCATTCTTGTCCATCTATAGTTTTGATGTCAATTTTCAAATGCTTTAGAAACCAAGTCCATGAAGATTGTGATTTTTTCTCAACAATTGCCCAAGCAAATGGAAACATTTTATTGTTTGGATCTTTACCAACAGCCGTCAGAAGCATACCCTTCACCACACCTTTTAGAAAGCAACCATCAAGCCCAAGATATTTTCTGCATCCATTAAGAAACCCCTCACGAACAGCAGCTAAGCAAACATACATCCTTTTGAAGTAGGGACTTTAAACCCACACTTGGAATCACCTTAGATAAGCTTAGAAATGAATCTAGAATACTTAGATTTAAGAGAAAAATGAAAGAGATGGACCCTTTGTGGTCCTTGTTTCTTGCCATGACCCAAAAGAATAGAGAAAGAAAGATATGTTGTTTTTGGTGTTGCTTGAAGATGTAAGGAACCCTAAAATGATATAAGGATGGTATTTATAGAATGGGACAAGGGTGTAAGGCTAGAACATGTGGGCTTGGTCAAGACACACACACACACTTGTTAAGTGTGTGCTTGGTTCAGTTAGACAAGGCAAAAGGGAGGGGACCATGAATTATTTTTGTAAGCTAGCTACATATATAAGCCAAGGTTTAAATTAACAAAATGGTTAAGTAGTTGAGTGGGAACCAAGGTGTAAGAGATCACATGAATATGGTTAACTAGTGACGAGTGCATGAGAATGACCTTATCATATGTCTTGCTTATGCACGAGCACATACATGAGAAATTCAAAAAGATGCTTCAAGAATTAATTAGGGCTTATGATTTTCGAAATTTTTGAATATAGGAGGGCATAGAACGAAATTTTTGATTTTATAATACGTAACAAACAAAAATTCGGGTTTTCATGCAAAGGTTACAAGTTTCTGAGGTTTTGTTTGACATAAAACGCTAAAAACGTAATCTCACGCCAAAATATGAAAATCGCAAACGTAAATATTCGTATACCACGAAATGACATAGAATGACTTTATTAGGTATAATACATGTAGACTAATCTCAATCCGACGTCGGAACGCTTTCGGTAACGATTTTTAGTTTTACGCGGGACAACTTCCCGGAAAATTGCCAGATTTAAACGTATTGTTTAAGAGTCAAAAGTAATGATTGGAAAAGTTTAAAATAATGATCTAAAATTTACGGGGTGTGACATAAATCTCATCAACATTATTCCCAGTAACAATAATATCATCAACATAAACAAGCAAAGCAAGAAAATTTTACTTTTCAAACTTAGTGAAAAGAGAATAATCACTCTTACTTTGCTTAAAACCACATTCAACCAAAGTTTGAGTTAATTTGGCATTCCATTTTCTAGGAGCATATTTCAACCCATATAAAGATTTTTTCAATTTGCAAACCCTTTTATCATCAGGACTATAGTACACCTCAGGCAAGTCCATATAAACAGTTTCATCTAGTTCTCCATATAAAAAAGCATTATTAATATCTAACTGGAATAAACTCCAGTTATTCTGCACAACCATATTAATCAAACCCCTAACAGTAACAATTTTCACAACAGGTGAAAAAGTCTCATCAAAATCAATACCCTCTTTTTGATTATACTCTTTCACAACATATCTAGCTTTGTATCTTTCAATTTTACCATTTAATTTATACTTGATTTTGAAAACCCATTTCCCACCTATAGATTTTCTATCTTTAGGCAAGTCACAAATTTCCCAAGTATCATTTCTATAAAGAGCATCCATTTCCTTATTCATTGCCTCAATCTAGTGTTGACCCTTACAAGCTTCCTAATAATTTTTAGGTTCAAAAGCTTTGTTTAACTCAGTAGTAAATAAAAAATTTTCAGAGGTTAAGTTTGAGTACCCAACATATTTTTCAATCCCATATTTTACTTTAGAATCAACAACATAATCATTGTATTTGTTAGGAAAAACAGAAGCTCTTTCAGACCTTTTCAAAGGCTGATTATTCAAAACATGAACATGTTCCATGGCATCATCAACAGCAATATCATCCTCAGATAATGCTGTATTATGAGCAGAGGTTGCAGCCCTCTCACTCTCACTTGCAGAACCATTGAAACCCTGAGAGTGCCCTAAATCACTCTCATAATGGTCAATTATTGGACTGCTAGGTTGAGAGGAGTGGCTACCATCACTATGATCATGAGCATTTATCATAGGATGTGTCAGGACCCTCATGAACAACTTCATTAAAGAAGTTAACATGATCTAAGTCCTAACTAGTTTTTTCCACAGAATCATGTTTAGTTTTGAAAGGAAAAACCTTTTTAAAAAAATTTACATCCCTTGAAAAAATAAACTGCTTCCTTTCAGGACTAAATAATTTATATCCCTTTTTAAAAGAAGAATATCCAACCAAAACACACTTCTCAACTCTGCTACTAAACTTGTCATGATTGTTAAGAATAGTAGCAAAAAAAAGACAACCAAAAACTCTTAAGTGTTTTAAAGAAGGTATTTTATTAAAAACAAGCTCATAAGGACTTTTTCCTTTCAGCACAAAACTTGGCAACCTATTAATCAAATAACAAGCAATAAGAATACACTCAGGCCATAGATTCAGAGGAATTCCCTATTGAAAGAAGGGATCTGGCAACATTAAGCAGATACCTATGTTTCCTTTCCACAATCCCATTCTGTTAAGGAGTATAAGAACAAGAAGTTTGATGTATTGTGCCTTCGGATTCACATAAATTCTTAAAATTATGATTAACAAACTCAGTTCTATTATCACTTCTAAAAATCTTAACAGTTTGTTTAAATTGGTTTTTAATCAGGTTAAAAAAAGGCACAGATACAATCAAACACTTCCTCTTTAGACTTAAGCAAGTAAACCCAAACAGCCCTGGTAAAGTCATCAACAATGGTCAAGAAATATCTATGACCTTCCTTACTAACAACCATGTAAGGACCCCAAAGATCAAGATGCACAAGTTCACCCAACACAAAAGACTTATGCTCACTCAAAGGAAACAATTCTCTAGTTTGTTTAGCTTTTTGACAAATTTCACAAGGAATATTATCAATATTAGTTTGTTCAAAAAACAAATCATTTTTTAAAATGGATAAAACCTGATCAGAAGGGTGGCCTAGTCTATTATGCCAATTAATTTTAGAATTGTTTGAAAATTTTCCAAATCTTAACATATTACCTTCCATATTATCAAAATAGTACAAGCCATTAACTTGTCTACCAATCTCCATTATTTTCACATCCATCAAATCTTAAGACATTAAAAAATACTTGGACTCATCAAACTCAACAATAAACTTACTGTCTCTAGCCACCTTATGAACAGAAACAAGAGTGACACAATATTCAGGCAAAGGTCCGCGAAATAACCGCGTTACTCTATCAGTGAAACGAGAGTGATGGCAACCAAAACATCATACAGAGTTAAAAATTTAGTTAGATTGAGATTGCCTACCTTGGTGATCAAAGCTTATTTTCCATTAGGATGAGAAACTTTGATTCCCAGATAAGAAATATCAATTGTATTAACCAAATTTTTATAAGTGTATGTCAAGTGTTGGTTGGCACCTGAGTCAAAAATAGTACCAGTCTGCTCATGAGCAGGCTTGGTACCAATATTTAAATTAAAAAATTTATTAAAGTTTTTATTAAAGAACCTATTGTTATTGAAAACAATACCTGCCATATTAGCTTGAACCCCTTTGCCTTTATCGCCCAAAGAATTTTCTTTTCTTAAGGAAAGAAGTTTAGAAATCTGTTCATCAGAAAAGGTGGAGCTAGAACCAGTAGAGTTATTGTTACTTATGAATCTTCTATTAAAATTTTGATTATTCTGATTAGTATTAGAAGAATTATTCCTTTTTCCAAAATTAGGAGGATAACCAATTAACTTGAAACACCTGTCCATAGTATGACCATTAAACCCACAATTCTCACACACCAAGGGAGACCCCCCCCCCCCCTGGGTCTCCTATTTCCACTATTCACATGTCATATTAGAAGGCCTGGAGTTGCTAACAGAAGCTTGAGGCCTCTGAGCATTATTCCTGTTTCCCAAATTAGAACTAAACATAGAAGAATGAGATCTCTGAGATGTTCCAACACCAGAACTAGAAACAACCCTATGAGACTCCTCACTAGAAATAATAGCATAAGCACTCCCGACATTAGGCAATTCATCTCTAGAAAGAATATTACTCCTTATTTGCATATAACAATCATCAAGACCCATCAAAAACTGCACAAGTTTCATTAATTAATTATGCTTTTTAAAATCCTCATCAGCATGACAAGTACATCTAGGCAATTGAACAAGAGCATCAAATTGTTTCTACAGAGCATTTAACCAATGATAATAGTCAGCAATAGAGGAACCATTTTGACTCAAAGAATTTATCTTATGATGCAAATTAAAAGTCACAGAACCATCTGCTTTATCATAGGTTTCCTTTAATTCATCCCGAACATGTTTAGCTCTTTTAGAAAAAATTTGACCCAAAAACAGTTCCTCACAGATAGAGTTCAAAATCCAACCCAATACAACAACATTAACTCTATCCCATTGCCTTCCTAAAACCTCATCAGTATTAGATCTTCTACAAGACCCATCAATAAAACCAGTTTTGGTCTTTCCCTCTAAAGCAAGAAGCATGGCACAGGACCACACTTGATAGTTCTCAGTACCCTTAAGTTTTACAGAAACAACAATAAGAGTAGCTAAATCATTAGGATGTAAATGTAAAGGACTACTCAAATCAAGCTTACTAATCAAAGTAGGCTGATCATCATTAGCCTCATACTCATGATCAGAATAACCATGCAATGACATGCTTTAAAACAAAGCAAGATAAAGAAGAAAGAAGTTCACATGCTTTCACGCCACTCAAGGTGGTAGATCAAGGGCTGACAAACACAATTATAACTAATAAGAGAAAGGAAAAGAGGTGTTATAGAGCTTTAATGATACGCTGCGGAAATTAATACCAAACTGACTATCCTCTTGATTCACTTAGTCAAGAGGGCTAGCAAATTAATCAGCAACAACCCACACCCAAATCACCAAGATCTTTAAAACCCTAAATTCTCAAACTAGAAATAACTAATTGCTAGAACACCCAAATCAACCAGGAGTTACCCTTTCTTAATCACCAAAAAACACCAGAGAACAATCTTCTCAAAGATTCACAAAACCCTAATTTTTCCAAAATTAGGGTTTTACCAATTTTTCAATAGATCTGAAGAATTAAACCATAAATCTTAACTAAAAATTCTTTTAATTGAAAAACAACCGATTAGATTTAAACCCCCCTCCCCCCCCCCCAAAAAAAAAAATTACGAAACCCTAATTTCCTAAAATAAATCAGAGCATAAGATCCTATAAACCTGGCTCTGATACCATGTAAAAAACTTTATTAATCTCAAAT
>BQNB010191418.1:0-10612 GCA_026074375.1 Tanacetum coccineum | reverse complement strand
TGTGAGTATGTTTTTTTACTTAAGAGAGAGAGGACACGTGCTATGTTTTTTGTTAACCCAGGATTGCATCATGTAGGATCCGGATCTCATTAAATTTTCCGGCGGGTTAAATAATTTCTCAGGCGGGTCGGGCAAGTTTCGGGTTCCAGTGGCAACCTGAAGCATTAAATGCGTAAAAATATCGAGTTTAGATAAACGGCTAATGGTAAATCAAAAGTTAAGGACAACGATTAAATTCTTAATAGAATTAACTACCCAATTAATTTACTAATTAAGACTAAGATCCAACTTGACCTCCCACTTATTACCAAAGGTCTGACCAGGGCGTAAACAAGTGGGGCAAGAGGTAAGCGTCGAGCGTTAATTGCATTTTAATGCAACTCTTAGATTTATGATACTTGGCAAAACATTAGTAATCAAGTAATAATGTTAAGAGCATGTTTAGTATCATCTTATGCCTCGGGTCCAAGGTCTGACCAAGCCTACTCGAATTAAGTCGACCAAACGAGAACGCGCAAAAATCGTCAGAGGTCTGACCTGAGCACGAAATTCGCCATGGGTTGGTAGGGCTCTAAGGTGTGACCTAAGCAGTCAAACCAATAGCACGTGTTTTACGGTTGACTGGCATATACTTAAAATTTTTCTAAGGGGTATTGTATATAAATGTGTTAAAAGCGTGTACAAAGAAGCATGCAAACCAACTTTGTATCACTAATTTTAAAAACCTTTAGTAATGACACTGTAGTGACATGCCATGGTTCACGGTAACTCCAATCGAACGCACAAAGAAGCGGAGAAACAGGTCAGCGCGAAGCATATTAAAAACCTTATTTCTTTAGGGAATTACGTAAAAACAACCCGCCTTAAACTTCTCTTAAAGTTTGTTCTAGTGGATGAGCCATACTTCCCATGAGTCCATAGCGTCCAGTTTTTAAATCAAGAAAAACTAGTTTCATTAGTTTTAACGTCTTATTAATTTTTCACAAAAACAGTTTTCCACGAAACAAATGATTGGTCACTATGAGCATGCATTAGGCGTGTAAAAATTAATAGACTACATAAACATCATCTTTTTAGACATATGACATATTTAATTAGGCGCGTAAACAATTAGACATTAAATAATCATGCATACTGAGATTCATAATACAAAAGATGACATTAAGCATACTAGTAAACATGTAAAAATCCAAGTTCTCTCGCGAGTCTTCCCCAAATGGAGAACCATAAGACCCTCACTAGGTTTTCTGCTAAAGTGCCTAGATCGCCCCATTCACCACATATTGTGATTGAGTGGGTCTTATAGCCGGAATAGACATAAATTAAAAAGGAATCAAATAAGCTAAATTAACAATTTTAATTTTCCCTTTTAATCCTATATTAACTTTTAATAGAATTCAAGATCAAGATCTACAGATTTTATTTATTTTATGGCAAGAATCTAATATTATTGTCATATTTTACTAGTAAAACATAAATAAAATTTCTAACGCAGCAGATCATGGCATATGTTTTAATAATAGGCATATAAACAAGGCGTATAATTAAAACAAAAACGTGTAACCCATAAAGCTAAAACGAGTTGGCTCGTGATGCCACTGTTGGGATTTATCAATCTAGGTAACCAAGTAACTACGAGTACGCAGCGGATGGATCTAGTAATAGCATATGGTTAACACGTACACGAAAAATAAATAGAAAGCGTACCTCTCAGCAATTGATCAAGAAAACAAATAAAGCGACTAAAACAATCGCCTCTACGGTTGCTCACACAACACGTCGAACAAGTACGCAACAATGCTAGTCGTAACTTCACTAGCTCCATGCACCGATGGTGTAAGCTAAATTACTTGAACCGAAAACGAAAACAACATGTGTCGTAGTTCTCATTCTAGATCTAAACCAATCGAATACTATCAAAAGTATACGTTCGAAACGGTTTAATAATAGAAGAGAAAGCATACATTAGTATGGAACATGTATGCGTTGAATATCATACATGCATGTTGTATACAATCATACAAATAGAAAACAGATTCCATTCATATATGTATGCGTAGGGTATATTAATTAGGGTATAAGAAAAATATCGACTGACATCATATGGATAGATATTTGTATGATCTTTTTTTTAGAATGGGACGACCATATGAAAGAAGGAATGAGGTATTTATATATGCAACTCAACCCTAGTTGTAGATAAACTAGGACTCCTCATAATTCTTATCACAATACAATACTTATCCCTTGTCTCTAAAATTTATCTCAAAACCCCCTTCTAGAAGCTATATGGGTCGGCCAACAAGTGACACCCACAAGGTTCGGGTTTTATCAATTTTAGTCCCTTCGGTTCACATTTAATTAGCCGTTACGTTAGTTATAAAATATAACGGTAACTAACGGTTATTTAAATTATCAACATGAAGCATATTAAATCCTTAATAATAAATAAATATATATTAAGTATTTAATAAACGTACTCTTCGTGTCTTAACGCGTGTGCCCCCAATAGGCTCACATATTCGTAATGTAAACGTGCTAGTTCGACTACCATAATCCAACAAATATGATAAAGTTTTAAAATTCGCTATATTTACATGTTGAGATATATAAATGTTAAATCCTGAATCGTTAAATATGAATCGTCGGAACTGTTGAACCGAACAAAAATATAAATCGCTGGCACCGTTGAACCGAACGGAAATATGAACCGTTGGAACTGTTGAACCGAAATGTTGAATCGTTAGAACAGTTGCATCAAATGGAAATATGAATGGTTGGTACATGTTCTATCGTGTTATAAGTTGAATCGTTGGTTTATATTAAATTATTGGTATTTGAATTGAACTAGAATATTATATGTCTTTGAACAAACTCGGTGCCGGCTCGTGGATTTCATTGCCCTGGGCGGTGCTAGTTTTGACTCATTCTAATAAGCTCTTAAGCAAGCTAAGCTCCTTAAGCATAACACTCAAGCTGACAAACTTCAAAAGTCATCTTTGAAGGCTAGATAGCGGCCTTAGGAAGCAACTTAGATTGTGGTACCAATGAATGAAACAACTACTTAAGCCGAAATGTGCCGTTCACTCTAGTAGCTTAAACCACAGTTGAGCCTCCTACTCCTTCCCTTAGAAGGACAGTCAAAAGCCGGTGCTAGGCAAGCGCCAAAGAAAGAAGGGGACACAAGCAAGCGCAAGAATCAAAGCAGGGCAGGATCGAAGAGCTTAGACAGCAAGCAAGCGATAAGGAATCCCTCAAAGGCACTGAGGCAAGGTCTTTCACGTTGACCCGACCCGACATGACTTTTGCTGTGAATCAAGTCTTTTCTTTGAGTAAAGCCAAAGCCTTTAGCGACTAGCCTGACCTTTTCCTCCTAAGAGGAATCACGACCACCACATTCCCTTAAAACATGGTAGTGAGCCTGTGAGTGTAAGGCCCTATGATTTTTATTTTTATTTTTTTAACTATAGTTTTTGATTTTTTGACCGACTAATCTAAGGGGTTTCAGCCCACCTTCACGCAGACTCAAACCAGGTAAAGCCTTTCCTATACAGAAAGTTGACATGGCCACTAAATAAATGTGTTGGATATGGGGTTCGAACCCTTATCAACACTAAGATTACGTACCAAATAAATACAAAACAAAATTTCATTATAAAGATAGTCTTGTTATTATACGTAGACAAATCATAAGCAATTATATAAGTACTAATTTATAAAATGAATTTTCTAGTTTATTTAATTATAAATCAAATTTAGTTATATTAATTTATAAGTTGAATCAATGTGTATTAAACCATTTCGGCTAGTTCAGATGGCCATCAAAGGTAACTTTTGGAAAGTTGTTAACACATGCGAGAGGTATCGGGTTCGAGCCTCACCGTGAGGTTTTTCAAAAATGAGAAGGGTTTATCCTTTAAGACGAAGGTTCAAGTCTTGCATATTGTCCAATTGAATGTCAATCTAAGATCACTAACAACTAATTTACCGTTAAAAAAAACAATTAAAAAAAATCAATGTGTATGAAATTATACTATATATTTAAAAGCCAAGATCGTTGCCCCGAGACGTCTTTAATGTGATCCTTTAATTGCATTTACTGTCCTTATTAATGACACGTATCTAGAGGTGGCAAAATGGGCGGGTCGGGCGGGTTTGGGCAACGGGCAAAACGGGCAACGGGCCAAACGGGTATTTTTAAAAATTGGGTCTAACGGGCGCGGGCCAATAGCTGAGGAAAATTCACCCAGAAACATGGTATCGGAGCGTCTTCAGACTACATTGAGCCGCCTCCCCAAAGTCACCCGTAAAACCTTAGTCGCCACCCTATGTTCCTTATCAAAAGAAAAATAAATCAGTCATGCCTAATGCTTTGGCAGACACTAGTATTCTTTCTTTTCTATCGTTAATTTGCTTGTTGCTATTGGTATTGCCTTTTGCTTTGGCACTATTTGTTCGTTTATCACGTTCAACACGAAATCATAATTAAGCTCTATCAAGGATTGCCAAGCATTTGGTACTAAGTTTCCTCCTTTTTTAGTAACAAAATGAATCAGAATTAGGACCAAACTGAGTTAGCAGCAAAAACAAAGAGGAATTTGTGCTACTTCCCATGTTCCTTCTAGTCTCGTTTGGTTTCGGGAGCCTCCCCTCCCTTACTCGCCTTTTGCGTCATCCTGGAACTTTTTTCCATATGCAAGGGAAAATGCCTCACCTTTCTACATGCATTTTTAGAGTCTTTTTCAAAACCTAGCATTAAGGGCGTTATGATGATATATGAGGAATGGATCGGTATAAACTTCGACCCTTGTTTCTTTCTTCACATTATATAATAAAGGGGAGCAAAGCCCCTTTTTTCTCCCTATATTGATAGATCAAGGGCCCTCTTGCCATCGTTTTAGTGAGTCATAGGGCCCGTTGGACCGAGTGTTCGCCCACTTCTCAGTCTTCACCTTTAGATAACAAAAAGTAACCATGCTCCATACACTAATGAGAAGTTTAGAAGTTAGAACTTACCTTGCCAGTTATATTTCTGTTCTTTATACTATAAGAAATGTTCGACTGTTTGGTGTAGCAGACTTGCATCAAAATGAAAGTGGGGCATAATTAAAAGTTAAGTTACATGACCGTATTATAAACAATGTTCGAATTTAAACAAAATAAGACATCAATAAAAAAACAACCAGTAATAGTTTCGAGCATGTTCAGAAACATACAAATGTTATTGAAATCCATTAAACATAAGTTCCGTAGAACCATCAAACACAAGATGACAAAGATAATGAAATACTACTGAAAGATATCATACATCAGTGCTCTCTCCTCTTGATTACCTTCTTGAGCATCAAACTTCACCTCTTGGTCGAAGAGCTGAAATGCCTCCTTCGATTAACTGGAAAAACAAAACGGGGAGCGAGTAAGTATATGCTTATTGTTTCTTGAGAAGAAGAAATAAAGTGTTCTGCGTTTCTTGAGAAGATAAAGGGTTACATTGTTGACACTTTATAATCTAAAAAAACACATTAACCGGTGTACAACTGACACAGGTTATGTAGAAACTAATGGGGAGTAATTCTTTTTTTTTTACCAAACTAACGAAACCAATACCTAAATAAATATGATGCACATCCAGTAAAATTAGAAGACAATCATCATTATAAATACAGAAAAGATATCAGAAGGCAGAAGTAACTATGGTCTAAACAATGTACTGTAAAAAAATAAATGATTGAAATAACAATGTACAGAGTAATAATTAGAACCCACTTTACCATACTTTGTTATTCTTGCCCTTGCCTCTTTTTTCTCTACTTTAGTTTACTAACGTGGAAAAACGGAAAAAGGAAAGACCTGATTTAAGGTCATTAACGGATACCACTTTTATAATTCGCTTCGCTAATCTTTGGGTGGATCTCTTTTTTTCAGTTTCCCGTTGAGCTGTGGAGATAGGTCTTCTCGTTTTGTCAGTTTCCCGTTATGAGATGTGGAGGCGTTGGGGGTATGGAAGTAATCATTTCTTGATGAAATATACTACACAGTATTAAGGTTGATTTTTGTCGTACATTACTTGGGGTGGTGGATTTTTAAAACAATAAATTAGCAAATTTATGCTGTCAAATTTTAAAATGAATATAAAACTTTATTACGAACAATCAAACTAATATACGGACTTAAAAATTAAGTATAACAATATTTATACAAGGGCTCTTACAAAACACATAGGGGGCTCTTATATCTTGGCCTAGTTACCGAGGTCATCTCACACATTATATCTTGATATCTATCAGAGATGAACAGTTGTACTGGAATGTAATTGAGTGAGCTGTTGCAAACATCATACCTCATCTCAGGATTATCTGGGAGTAGTTGCATGACTGTTCTTCATTGTAGTTTCTCTGTACCATTTGTCCCAGGGGATATGGTGAATGAAGAAATATGCATGACTTCTCAAAATGCCTAGGTCTGTTATGACAATCACATACAATATCTGGTGTCTTCAAGGTTGAGGGATTTTCCTTAAATTCCTCACAACATTTAATCAGAAAGAATTATGATAGTACCACTCTCTTCTTGTTATTGTAATCCATAAACAAGTGATGAGCCCCATTGCATAAAATACCACTACAGTCGGAACGATATTGAAAGTATACTTGACTTGTCTCCAATAGTTCTCAAATATTTGTTTCAATGTTAACACTCTTGAAACTTGGGTTGGTGATCCTATCTTTTATGATACCAAAAAACATGATTGTAATCATCCGTGGATGATTCTTATCCGAATCCCAACATTTAATTTCCACCTATCCTGTGAGGGATACCAATAATGGTTTGAAGTTTCTTTTAAGTCTTGGTGGAAGGATGGTTACTATAACTCAGCAGCATAAGGGCAGAGCAAACAAAGGGCCATTCGAGGAACCAATAATTAACAAACATACAACTCGGATCAGTCTTATTACATAACCTTGCCTAACATTTTTCTATGTCAAGTTCAGGTCACTGATT
Organism: Tanacetum coccineum; assembly: GCA_026074375.1. Lineage (NCBI taxonomy): Eukaryota > Viridiplantae > Streptophyta > Magnoliopsida > Asterales > Asteraceae > Tanacetum > Tanacetum coccineum. The sequence continues at coordinate 3,610 of BQNB010191418.1, read as the reverse complement.
CTTGTTGTAAGTCATGGATCAATGAGATTTGGACAAAAAGATTACTAGAGATCACAACTATACCATGACCTAATACGCTTTGCATAGGAGCTATATCCTTCACGTACAATCTTAAAAAGTATATCTCTCAATAGACATCCAAACATAACCATTCGAGTTGTAACGGGGATGATGAGTGTGCTTGTGCTGAATATTAGGTTAAGCAAATACTCTCTGAAGCTCGTATACTTAGGGGGTGTTTGTTTTGTGGGAGCATGGAACTGAAAAGAATGGGTATTGATTGCCAGGACAAATGTGTTTGGTCAAATTCAAGGGCCCCACAAATTGGATTTCAATCCCTTAATATTGCTTATTTTCATTTACCACCCTAGCTTAGGAATAGAGGTGCAAAAAAATCGTGTAAAACCGTTTTTACTAATACGGTTTCGGTTTCTTTCGGTTTTCCGAAAATTGTTTTTTTGTCGGTTATAAATTGTTCGGGAATCGTTTTTTTCGGTTATAAATTTCGGAATGGTTTTTTTTATCGGTTTTTTATTGTTCAGTAGTTTTCGGTTAATTAATTGTTACGGATCGTTTTTATTCCGGTACGGTTTTTTTTGGAATTAAAACTTCGACATTTATTAATAAACTTGTATTATTAAAATTTAATTAACAAATCACTCGGAAACAATAAACAAATAAAATCTTAACTTATTTTCTTTGCCACCGGAAACTTACTAAAAAAACAATACAAACATAACTTTTATTTAAACAATACAATTATACAAACTAAAATTTATAAATACTAATACATTTCGAGCTTCGGCAATGACCAATCACTGACAAACATATTAGGTTCTCAAGTATGTCGAGGCTTCGGCATTGCCATCACCGTTAGACTCAATCCATTGAATCTTCAAAAAAACAAAAAACAAAATCGGGTATTTAAAGGTTTTTAAAACCGGTTTTTTTTATAACGGCTAGTTGACCGACTTTGTTGACCGGTTTTTTTAAACCGGTTTTAAAACGGTTTTTTTTTATAAGGATAAAAAGTAACCGTTTAAAACCGGTTATTTTAAATACGGATAAAAACCGGGTTTAGACGGTAAAAAATCTGAGTTGTCGCTTAATTAAAAGCGGAAACCGGTCTAACCGGTTCGGTTTTTTTAACCGGTTCGGTTAAATAAAAACCGGTTTTTTTAAAACCGGTTTCGGTTTTTTGAACCGGTTTTAAAAAACCGGTTCCGTTTGGCACCTCATACTTGGGATCATTTCAGTGCCACCTCAAAGAATTAAACACTCATACCCATAATCATTAAGTATTAATCCAAACGGGGCCCTGATTCTCCAGGCCATATCCCAGCCCAACCAGCCCAAAGCATACTTCAATAAACTCCGAGTTTTATTAAAATAAGGGGGTTCAGGTGTGTCGATTAATACCCGAATAATCAAAAACCAAAAACGATAAACAAACTGAAAAATATCCGAATATGAATGTGCAACCGAAACGAATTTGCCAAATCACTGGATACCGAACCAAAATAAAATATTCGGTTTTCGATTCGTTTATGAATGTGGCGTTCAGGAAAACCGGGATTATATAAATATGTATAATTTTTTATATTTTATAAAATATATTAAAACTTTTTATTAGTTAATAAAACTTTTTATAAGTTTCTCAAATTTTTTTTGCTAAAATTTTTTGAATATAAATTAGTAAATAATAACTTATGTAACGTTATTCAGGCTAGGTTTTTTGGTTTTGGGGATTCGGTTTCGGTTAATTGGGTTTCAATTCATCTATTTGAATATCGGATGTTTTACAATAAAAAATTTAACCGAAACTCTAAGAAATCGGAACATACCCGATATTGATATAACAGAACCGTAATGATCACCCCTTAATTAAACTTATTTTTTTTGAAAAACTAAAACTTTTAAAAATGTCTGAAACTCAGGTCTCACAAACAAATGCGTATTAAATTAATCAAAAAAAAAACTTCAAATATTAATGTGTCGTTTGGGATTGCTTAGAGCACAAGGTATGGTAACGCCGTGCTCGGCGTTGAGCCTACGTGGCTCCGGCGTTGCCGGCGTCACCATACCTACGTTTGGCGTTGGCCAACACCGTTGGTCTCGGCGTCGAGCCACCAACGCGCGTTGGTGTCAATTTTCTTTTAAAAAATTGAGTGTGTGCATAGTGTGTGTTTGTGTGTGTTTTTTAAGTGTGTGTTTTCGTGTGTCTGTTTTTTTGGTACAGAGAAGAAGAAGAACAGGGGAAGAAAGGTGGTGTAGGCCCAATCTATTTTTTTTCTATTTTTTTTTGTTTTTAATTTTTATTTATTTATAATTTATATTTTTATTAAATAATGAAATATTTAGTTAGAATTTAGTTTGGTTAAATAAATAGAAAAGAAAAAAAAGTGAGTCCCAAAAAGTGGTGTTAATGGTGTTATGGTTACCTGGGTTTTTTGGGTATTGGTGTTATGGTGTTAAAGCTGATGTGGCGCTGATGTGTCGGTGTTAATGGTGTTACGGTACCTAGAACTCTTATAAACAAGAGGATATGTGTTTCGCAATAAATTATCACAAAACGTGTTGAAAAATAGTGTTTATATTCAATTGTATCATTTGGTATTGCGATAATAAGATAATCAATTTATTAAGGGTAAATGACACAAAAATATACTTAACTTAAAGTCTTTTTTCAATTAAGGTACTCTACTTTTTTTCTTGCACAGAAAGGATGACAACTTTTTTTTTCTAGCCGATTTAGGTTTTTTTGTCACTTTCCGTTAAAAAACTAACGACCATTTCGTTATTTCTCTAAATGAATCTTTTATGAAATTTGAGGTGTTTTTTTACATTTATTCACTTAAATCAAACAGGTTCTAATACGATGCTGCTATGGGGTTTTGCCAATTTCCTTCGTCGCCTTGTCTCTGCGATGTCTCGGGTTTTTCCAAATCCTTCGTCTCTTGTCTCAACTATGTCTCGAAGATATATATTACGAGACATTCAGACCCGTGCGATGCACACGGGTTGTATCTAATTGTTCATTGCGCACCATCTTGTTCATCTAGTCCTTGAAATTAAGGAACACTACGTCAATGGGCTTAAAAAATATAATTCGACAAAAAAATAATTCTTTAAATTCAAAAGCAAAGAGACAATTTGTGTAGCTTAGTGACAGCCCAATGAATCTCACATATTCACCCCTGATGGATGCAAAACTAAGAGGGGATACGAATGGGTGTAAACACGACCAGTTTCAAAAATGTAAAGATGAATTCTAACCTTACCAATTCTCGAATCCTTGGCACTTCCAGCCTTATCCCTTTTATGTAGATGACATTGTCAAAAACACTACATGGATCAAAAACCTGCCACATATGAAACAATTGCAGAAGACTTTAAGTGACTCTGTGAATATATCTAATTGCATAAGACTCCTTAAAGCCTTCTCTTATATCATTTTCATGTGCACCATAGTGATGTTATCGCCCTATATACACTCAAGACATTTAGAACTGCCTCACACTCCTGGTTCAACCACTCTTTACAGCATTCACCCAGTTCATAAAAGTGCAAGCAATGATGTGTCACAATCAAATTTTACCAACCTTAACTT